>KK115982.1:1118270-1139515 GCA_000611955.2 Stegodyphus mimosarum
TGCTGAAATAATCTGTGTTTTACATCTCTTACTTTCCTATTAAAGCTGAGCCATTTCTTCATACAGACCATAATACGGCTGCAAAATTTTTGTTCCGTGAGAAGTCACGATAGATTGAAATCTCATTCTACATTCATAATTCTACAATACACACATGCCATCAGGGCCCAAAGCATATAATCTGAGGCTCTATGCACAGCATTTTTTTCAAGGCTTCAAATGCCTAATTTTCCTGTTTTCTATACATAAACACAGATTTATGGAAAATTACAGAATATCAGGGCCCCTGGCATGAGCTTTGTAGACCTAAATAATAAACAGGCCCCGCACACCATGCTCCTTATACTACCAGAAAACAGCTTTTACAGTCAGATAACATAGCAGTAACAAATGATGAGAAGAAATAATAAAAATATATGTACACCTGGAGCTATTAAAACTTATAGAATGCCTTCGATATATTAGTGTACTTTGTCATAACTAATTAAACCAAACCAAACCAAACCTTCGATATATATGCAGGATTTTTTAAGGAAACAATCAGGCCAGAATTATTCTTTGCACATAAAAATGCTAGACATTACTGAAAACTTCTTCTTTAACAAGAAGTTTCATTCCACACAAACATTTTCAGCAGACAACAATCCAATCCTACTCATTATCAGATGCCCAAAAAACTGTTCCTTCCTGGTTGGCAAGCAGTGCAGCTCATTAACCATATCGTAAAGGTGACAATTACATATAATGTTTCTGGAATAATATGTGATTACTCCGAAGAAGTAATTAATAAACAGTATCACAACTGAATTCAGCAACTCTGTTAAAATAGTGATGATCACATATTGCAATAAAGCATCAAGATATAAATCAGTCTGATATTAATACTTTTTCCTTCCACCTAAAGCATCAGATAAATTTTTCTGTCTTTCAAGTGCACTGATGACACACTTCAGTCTCAGATAGTCATACAGATTGTTTCTTTAACTAATAATAGCCAACCATGCAAAGACAATCTATCTCGCATACTTTTGGAAAAAATATGTCAGTGAAAAACTTCCTAACGGAAACTTGCTTATATTGATGTCACACATAGGAAAAGCCACAAACATTCTTATACATGCAGCCCATTTACTAGGATTTGAGCCAATGTCAATGTATCAGCGTTAAACGGTTTTATTAACTTAACTACTCATGAGCACCTAGACAATATATTATTAATACTTAAATTTCTTCAGAATGCTCCATAGTATATTAGTTTTCTAGGCCATCCTGTATGGTTAGCACAAACATAAAATTTATGAAATCTCAATCTAATGCATGCATTTTCATCAAAAGTAGGACATAGCATAGTACATCTCTTCGGAACTTTTATATGTTCAGCGAGTAATATGGTCAAAGGCATTTTACTACAAATGTTTCACCAAATGATTATTAAGAATGAACAAGATTTTTTAAATTATGGCCAAGCATATGTAAGTGCTATTTGCCTACTGTGTAAGATGGCTTCATGAAGACCTTTCTAATATAAAATAGTTGATAGCTATATTTTACTGAAATAAAAGCACATAAAACCAATAAAGCCAGCCCATTTAGGTTCACAGAGTCATACCCGGATACCAAGCATGAATGTTTTGCTACTGTAACAACTCAGCTACTGGTCACTAAATCTTTGCCCAGGTTATGATATTAAAACTTATTATTAGAAGGAGACGCTGAATACATAAAAATATGTTAATTTACACAGAAGGTGTTCACACATTTTGGTAACGATTTTGGGAAGATTTATATATAAAAAAAACCCTTACAATTTTATTTTCTAATATGTTTAGTCTGATAGCCCTTTTGTTGAACTACCATATTACATCTTCATTTCAAAGATAAAAGTCCTTTTCTTAAAACATCAAGGTTCATGTTATTCACTCCTTCACAATCTTCCAGAATGCATCCAATGTTTTGGGACACCGCTTATAAAGAGCTTGTTTTAAAAGTCCAAATGCATAGTAATCCAAAGCAGACACATCAGAGGACTTGGTGGGATGCATTTAAAGGAAATTGCTTCAATTCCGATTTCATTTCTCATTTTTTCAAAAAATAGAGCAGTAGATTTAGAGGTATGGTTTGGAGCCTTATCCTGATGGAATGTAACACTTGTTTGTAAAAAGAGATGGAATTTCTTCTTTAAAAATAGGTGTTAAAACATATTTCTGATAGTAATCCGAATTAATTTTGACATTTTTTCTACTTTTCTTATTTTAAGTGTTCCATTATAAGAGAATCCAGTACTAGCCATAAAAACCTTTAGAAAAACTTTATTTTCTCTGAATCAACATATTCTTCTTCTTCTCTTTTTCGGTAGTAAATCGATCTTTTTCTTTCGCAATCAGATAAATATATCCAAACCCCATCAATTGTAACTATATATTTCCATTTTTCACCTGCCGTATAATTTTCATACAGCAATCTGCACATAGTCTTACGCTGAGAAATTTGTTTCGGCATTAGACAATGAACATAATTTTTTTTTGTTTTGCTTTGATTAGCTTTAAATCAGATTTTATAATTTTGTTCACAGTTCCTACAGATATATTTAAAGATTTTGCATTAGCTCTTTGGGAGGCTGAATTTTCCTTTAAAACATGAGATGCAACTTTAGATTTACTAAGAGCTGTATGTACCTTTGTTGAGTTTTTGCCTTTATCCCAGTCAGATGTAAACTTTGAGGTTTCTTTCTTTCATATTAATTATGTCACTTATTTTATGTGTAGAAATATTAAAACCATGGTTTTTGCACCCTTTTTTAATAACTGAATAAGAGTATTTCTCTTCGGACAGAGCAAAAATATAGTCTTTCATCCATTGTTTATTTCTCAACGATATTTTTTTTAAAAAAAGAATATTTTTAATGCTGCAGATGATAATTAAACCTTATTCCAATCTGATGCCAGTCACATTCGTATTTTAAAATTAATATTTAAATTCATGGAGAAAATCAAAATAGTTATAAAATATGTAAACAACCTCTGTAAGATAAAAAGACAATGTAAAATTCAATGCAAAGAAAATACATAACATAAAATAGCAATATTTCCCATTCAGCTATAACATGAATTTGAATTCACAGCTGGATCTCCCATACCATACATGAATTACAAGGCCAGAATCAAATTGAGTAAGTAGTCCCAACACAAACTAACCCCCTTTTTCTTTTTTGAGTCACTCCAGTGTCACAAGTAACATTATGTACATTCAGCGCTGTACTGATGTGCATAATGTTACAGATGCTATAAAATAAGAAATGATTCACAAATTATTGACACTGAGCATTCAAGATTTGATACACAATAGGTTTGCTTTGCAAATAACTAAACTCTTTTAATGCACTTCCTAAAAGTTTTATGTGTCACCATTAATCTATGCAAAATATTTACAATTTTTTAACTCCCAATACCCTGAGAAGTTCAAATTTCTTTTTCTTCTTCTTTCCTTTCACAATGGGTCTTTTTAGTCAATAATATGAATATTTTCCTTTTTTCCCCCCAAGAATTTCTCAATACCCATATCTCTGGTATACTAAAAAGTTTACTTATGTCGAACTATGACTCAAATTTATAATTGGAATCAGATTTTAAGAATAAGCAAAGAAGAGAATAACTTATCATTTTGAAGTTCTAAGAATATATTACTTGTTTGAAAATTAAATGTTGGTTAGTATTTAACAAGATAATTTATTTAGGTATAAATATTAATTTTCTTTCAAAATCATTAGTTAGTCATTACATTAAGTGATTTAAATGTCCCAATACATGGAACTTTGATGCATCACAGATTACATTATGACAAAGTTATTAAAACTACATATAGAAAATTAAAATGTATATAATATAAAAAGCATATATTACCACTTGGTGTTACAATAACTGGCTGAGCACATCTAAGTTCAGGAGTAGGGGAGAGTGTTAAAAGTATTACCAACACGGAACCAAGATTTGTGCCAATCCATAAAGTTGGTGCAGTTACAAAATCTGGAGAGAAAACAAAATATTCTTATAAATATATGTAAATACTCTAAATGCATTATATATATTTATGTATATATTAATATACATAAAAGGATATGAGATTTGTTCTGCCAAATGCAACAAGTGAATTGTGAATTTTTTATATAATATAATGCTGAACCTGTTCAAGACATTTTTTGAAAAGCTTGAAGCAGAAAAAAACGGTTAGTAACCACTAGATTATAAATGGCAGCTGAAGAAATAAAACCTTTTAGCAGATTTGGCATACAATGTTCCTGAAGAAGATGCATGTTAAATAACGGGATTTCCTTACATGTCTACTAACTCCACTATGTTGTTACAATACTTAATCTCTCAGTCTTGGTCCCCAGTCTCAGTTCCAGTGAAAATATATTTTTGAGGGAAGAGAGCTACATGTTTATTTCAATAGACAATTAAAAAAATCATAAACTCTTCAAAACACATTTAAAACAATTATTATGTTTATTACTAATGCTAAATATTCAAAACGCAAGTTTAATTTCAAATTTCAAGCATTTTTCAGAAAATAATATTTTCTTTTATAGTTTAATTACACTAAATACAACTAATAATTACGGTGAAGTTAATATTTTATACATATTATCCATTATAAACTTATTAACTATTCAAATGAAGAACCTAATAAATCTTGCAAAATAGTTAAAAACAAAACCACTACATCACAAAGTGCGAGATCCTGAATCTCTGTGATTTTGGTGGTTCCAAATTTCGGAAATTTCTGGATTTAAGATCATCAATTCAAATTTAATAAAATGACATAAAGAAATTATAAAATTAAAAATATGACATAGTTTTTATGCAATAATGAAGTATTTATGACTTTAAAAGAATCACAATTTATAAGAAACTCGATATTTATTTGTTTATTTTATTAAATATTTCTTTGAGTGCAGATTGTTCAAGTTGTTTCATTTTTTTTATGCTAATACTTTCTCTTTACTTTTATTGCAGTCCTGTAACAGTCTTGTCGAGAATTACCACTAAACTATCAATCGAAATCTTTTCCGTTCTCAGAAATATCTTTGTAACTTTTGTCTCTATCAGTAGCGATATCTTCCGGATTTAAAACCATGCCATAGATTTCTCAGTCTGTTAGTTTATTTTTAATTTGGGCATTATCATTTCAATGAAAAACTTGTTATATCATCTTTATTATTACTTCTCAACATTTCTTCATAAATTCCATTAATTGAGAAATTTCGCCTTATACAGTGTTCAAAATTTATGCCAAAATTATATTGCTGCTTTGCCAAATTCTGAAACTGCTCTTTCTTATGGCCAGATTATGTTAACACTGTTTTCTGCATCAAGGCTGCTACAGAAAACAAGTACCAAATATGCTTCTCCTTTGAAGATCCTGCTACAGTCCAGAATTAGTCTTTTCAACATAAGCAACAATTTAAACTCTAATTTTGATAAGACAGCTGTAATAATAATAGCCTGCAAAAATAATAACCTGGAGCAAATTAGTTATGGAAGAGCACAATTTGCTATGTTAACAGAAGTTTATAATTTATTCTGAATCTAATTCTTTCTCTCTTCCCACTGTTATGTCAAGAAAAGAAAAACAGTGCTAACAACATCTCATTCCAAACAAATATGCTCTGGGGTTTCAGGTATTATGTAAGTCACACAGAAAAATATTAGCTCCCCCATAAACATTTAAGGGTTCACAGTGCAATCACAACTAGCTGTCACAATGTACTGTCTTTGGCTATGGTGTGATTTCTCTAGCCAGCAGGTGTTTAAATGCGACATTAAGGAATTCTGCGGGATAAAAATCGCTTTTAAGCCATACAGTGCTTTTCTGGAGTAATATATTCTCCAATCCTAAATTTTGTTTAAAAAAAAATTGCTGATAGTTCGGATATTGGACATATGGATTTTGGAACTTTTCTGTATTATGCTTCTTTAATTCCTAAATTTTATTATTTCTCTCATCTAACTCCCAAACTTTAATTTTTTTCATTCACAGCCACTTCTTTTTAGAGTTTCTCAAGACCTATTTACAAGCTCCGTTACTGTGAAAATTAAGTTAAAAAAAAAGAAGAAGAAGAAGAAGAAACTGTTACAGATTTTATTATTGCCTTTGAAATCTACAGAACTTCACTTAAAATTTATACAAATCTATTGTTTGGTACGGCGCTTGATTCTACATTTTACGTAAATGTGCTTCTCTTTCAAGCAGAATTTATTGTGACCAAATGGCATTTTTGAGAATTATTTTTGTTGTTTTGTTGTCTACATTTTTGCACAATTTTGTTATATGGCTCAGGTAAAATTTTTTGCTCCTGAAGATCAGGTTAAATGCTCGCGAAATTAACAGTTTCATTTAAAATCTATGCTACTCTTAACAAATAATAAATTTTATAAAAGTAAATGCGTAATTTTACCTTCATTTTGTATTAGGAAGTGTGCCTTTTATATAGATTTATATACTAAGATACTGAATTTTGGAGTAAAAATTTGTAATTTCTGCTGTACATTTAATTTCTGGAGTATAAATGCTTAATTCTATACTTAAATTTCCAAATCATAGCCATGTGTCCCTTGTACATTAGCTAAATAAAACTCTTATACACATCAACCTAACATCACGTTAATTCACCACTAATTTAAAGAATAGCAACAATACACTAGATGTCAATTCAACTAAATGTCAGAAGGTCATTGGATACACTGCCAGCCAAGCTCCCTCCTCTATTGGCCATAACTCTGCCTAACAGCTTGGTCCTGCAATCACACATCTAAGATCACATACCATGACACATCAAAGAGCTCCAGTGGCATTTAGATTCAGGTATTAAGTAGACAACAGCAGGCATAACTCAGGTAAGTGTTCCACAAACCATGCTTCAATGTTTATGTCCTGATAAGAGGCTCATATTTCAGCTGAATAACACCATTCCCTGCAGGATATACAGCAGTCACAAATGGATACAAATGATCAACCAGACTATTCTAATATCCAGAGACTCATCTTGACAGTAGAATGAAGATCGATCTCTAAAAACATTAAGATGTACTATGTTGGCGCATTTTACGCCAACGAATCTCGCCAATAGATCGCCTCCTACGATTGAGGCAGATAGAGAAAAGAAATCTAGCCTACCGGACGTGAGCAATTATTGTAAAACGAAGCTCACAATTAAATTGTATTCCGCTTCACTGTAAATATTTGTATATAATAAAATAATTAAAAAACGAAGCAGTGAAGCTGGTCCGTCGATAAAATTAATCATTAAGATAATATAATTTAAACATCTGGCTCCGTTGAGCCTGGAGCTTACTTCAGCGATATGGATACTCTAATGAAAAGCAAAGCATCCCTAAAAGGGAAAATAACTAGATTTGAAAATTTTATGGAGACTGAAAATAATGATGTGGACTTAGTTGAACTTAAAGTGAAACTAAAAAATATTCAAGCTCTTCAGAAGAAAGTTGATGAGCTACGAAGTGCGTACTACGCACAAAGCGACATCAAGGATGATGATCTCGCAATTATTGATGATGATTTAAACCACTGTGATGATCGTCTAGAAAAACTGGAGGTAAAAATTGAAATTCTCATTAATTCTTACAATAAGTTAAATTCTGCAAAAGCAGTAAATGTTACTGAAAGTAATTTAAGTGAAAATTTTCAAATCAAAACTAAAATTCCACCATTAGTTTTGCCTGAATTTTCAGGAAAATATGAAGAATTTAGTTCACTTAAAACTCAATTTGATGATTTAATTACAAATAATGTTCAGTTAAGTCATTCGCAGAAATTGTATTATCTGAGATCTTGTCTTACTAATGACGCTAAGCATTTAGCCAGTAACTTTGATAATTTTGAATCTTTGTACAATGCATTGGAATCTCGCTATGATAATGAACGTCTGATTGTTGACATTCATGTGCAGAATATTTTAAATTTTGAAAAGATTCAATGCGAAAATGCGAAAGACATTAGAAGTATGATTGATTGTGTACAAAAGAATTTACGCGCTTTGAAAGTGTTAAAGTATGAACAGAACAAGTTATGTGATGTTTTTCTAATAAATATTCTTCTTCAAAAACTAGATAAAGAATCTAGGAAAAATTTCGAACTATCTCATAAATCGAAAGTAGTTCCAACCCTGGAGGAGTTTATTAAATTTTTAGAGCAGCGTGAATCAGTATTGTTATCTATAAATAAAAATATTGCAACCGGAAGTAAGATTAGTATAAACAAGAATTCTTCCCCTTCCCATAAATCAAAAGCTCTTTTGACGAATGAAAGTAAAAATAAAAACTGCGTTGTTTGTAGAAGTTTTCATCCTATATTCCTTTGCGATACATTCTTAAAATTAAGTGTTCATGAAAGATTAAAATTAATTCGTTCACATAAGCTCTGTGAATTATGTCTAAAGCAAAACCATAAGAAAAGTCAGTGTCTCTCGAAATTTAAATGCGCTTGCGGGGAGAAACACAATAAATTAATATGTATGGGTAATGAAGGTCATTCCAAGACTTCTAGTCGCCCGGTGACGCCGCATAGACCAAACATAAGTGAGCTTGATGCAGCAAAAGGTGACTCAGAATTGAAGGCATTGAGTGTTTTAAGTAACAAAAATAAACAAAAAAGAAAAAGTGTACTTTTTTCTACTGCAGAGATTTATGTCTGTGACGCCAATAATCGAAGAGTAAAAATCCGAGCCATTTTAGACAGCGCATCTAATATATGCGTTCTTACTAATAACATAAGTGAATGTTTAGGAATAAAAAGGGAGAAAATTAAGACGCCTGTTACATGTCTTAATGGATCAATCCAAAATATTAAATGGAAAGTGAATACATTTATTTCAAATGAAGATTGCACCTTTAATGAACCAGTTGAATTCTTAATTGTAAATAAGATAACAGGATTAATTCCGTGTACTACGTTGGATATTTCGAAAGTAGAAATTCCACAATTTTTAAATTTAGCTGATAAATCATTTTATGAAGCTTCAGAGGTAGATGCCCTTATAAGCGCTGATTTATTTTTTAAGGCTTTGAAAAATAATACGTATAAAATAAACGATGATTTATTCTTTAAAGAGTCTGAATTCGGATGGATCGCATGCGGGAAGCTTAACGAAATACAACCTTCTTATCAGGGACATTGTTTTCTTATGCAAAATGATTCTCTTCAAAGTACTTTAAAACTTTTCTTTGATTTAGAGGGACTTGGTATTCGTGATGATCCAGTTGTGCATGAAAAGGATCAGGCTATGGAAATTTTTAATGACACTGTAGATTTCAAAAACGGACGTTACATAGTGCAACTACCTTTTAGGAAACTTTATGAAGAATTATCTGATAATTATTCCTTGGCGCGGCAGCGTTTTCAGAATTTGTGGAGGAGATTTAGTCATGATCCTGAGTTACATCAACAATACTGTGAAATTATTTCTGATTATTTAAAAGAAGGCATAATAAGCATCGTAAATCCTGATGCACCAGAAAATACTTTAAATAGACCTATATATTATTTGCCTCATCAGGCTGTGCGGAAAGAAAGTAGTTTAACTTCGAAAACTAGGATCGTCTTTGATGCGGGTAGCCATCAAAATAATGAACTTTCTTTAAATGACTGCTTGTGGCCAGGGGTTAACTTAAATCCAAATCTTTTGGACTTACTAATTAATTTCAGATTGAACAAGATTGCATTTTGTTCAGATGTTAAACAAGCTTTTCTGCAGATTTGCCTCTCCGATGAACATAAGGACGCAGTTCGTTTTCTTTGGAGTAATGATGATCCATGTGTTGATAAAAGGCCCAAGTTACAGACTTATCGTTTCAATCGAGTGAATTTCGGAGTCAGCTCGAGCCCATTTCTATTAGCAGCTACTATTAGACATCACCTTGAAAAATATAAGGAAGATTTTCCCGAAACTGTTGAAATTTTAGACAAATGTTTTTATGTAGATGATCTCATTGCTGGATGTGAGGATTTTGAAGAAGCACTTGAAGTATCCAGAAATGCCAAGAAAATTATGGAAGATGCTGGAATGGTCCTCAGAAAGTGGATTAGCAATAATGCTGAATTAATGGAGCAATGGAAGAATGAAGAATTTGATACCTATCCTGTAGATACTACGCTCAGCTTGGGCGCACACCAAACTAAAATTCTGGGGCTTTCTTGGAAGACACATGAAGATTATTTAACTATGGATACTAGGAATCTCTTGGAATTTCTTTCTATGGACAAAAATACGAAACGCTTCTTACTTCAAGCAATAGGAAAGATATTTGATCCTTTAGGATTAATTTCGCCTTTCACCATTCGAGTTAAATGCCTCATCCAGGATCTCTGGAAGGAAAAAATTCAGTGGGATGAATCTTTACCAAAAGAGATTGAAAGGGAGTGGAAGAAGTGGTGTGCTGAACTTCATCACTTAGAAAATTTGAAAATACCTAGGTTGGTTAATGATTCTCTTTCACGGGAAGATACTGTTGAAATACACAGTTTTTGTGACGCAAGTAAAAAGGCATATGGCGCTGCCATATATTTGAAGGTAAAGACTCTCAATGGAATATCGGTGAAACTCCTAACTTCAAAAAGTCGTGTGGCTCCATTAAACGGTGTAACCTTGCCAAGATTAGAACTGTTGGGTGCTCTAGTTGCAGCTCGTCTAAGTTCTAAGGTAAGGAGAATCGTGAATCTAAAAAGATCTTCTATTGACTATCATTGGACAGATTCCAAGATTGTACTCTTTTGGATAAAGGGTGCAAAAGCGCGATGGAAGCAGTTTGTGGCAAACCGAGTGAACGAAATCACCAATCTAACAGATCCCAACTCTTGGCATCACTGTGCAGGTAAAGAAAATCCGGCAGATCTTCTCTCGCGTGGAATGAGTGCTGATTCCTTGGTAACCGATTCCAGATGGTGGACAGGTCCAGAATTCTTGATGGAGCCTGAAATTTCCAAGAACTTGCAACCATTTGTTCCTGAGGTTGAAACCATCGAGCAAGTCGAAAAAGAAACTTTGCGACGGGAAAGGAAAATTCCATCTGAAGATGAGACTTGTAAAGAAACTGTCCTGCTAAATCACAGCTCTCAACATTCTATTATGGACGACCTCTTAGAACTTTCAAACAATTATTATAAAATTAACCATATTTTGTCTTATATTTTCAGGTTTATTTTCAATTGTAGGAATCAAGTAAAAAGAACTGGACCACTCTCAGTGGAGGAGGTAAGAGAAGCCGAGGAAGTGTTGATTAAACATGAACAACGAGCTTTGTTTGAAGGAAAGAAACTATCAAGTAATATTTCGAATTTATTTCCATTTTTTGATGACAAAGGAATAGTACGTGTTGGAGGAAGGTTAAAAAATGCTTCAGTGCCATATTCTCAAAGACATCCTCCTATTTTACCTAAGGCTTCAAGATTAAGTAAAATTTATTTTCAAAGTTTGCATAGGAAATTATTTCATGTTGGACCACAAGGTCTTCTAAATGCAGTGCGCTTAAAATTTTGGCCTTTAAATGGCCGTAATCTCGCACGTAAAACAGTACATCAATGTGTAACATGTTTTAAATGTAAGCCGACTCTTACTTCGCAAATTATGGGTAATTTACCTAGTGAAAGAGTTAATGTTTCACCTCCATTTGCTATTACAGGTATTGATTTATGTGGCCCTTATTTAGTGAAATTTAAAAATCAACGTAAAGGTATTCTAAATAAATTGTATATTTGTATTTTTATATGTTTCGCAACAAAAGCCATCCATCTTGAGACATTAACAGATTTAACTTCCGATGCTTTAATTGCAACACTTAAACGTTTTACAAGCAGACGTGGCAAATGTTTCAAAATTTATACAGACAATGCTACTAACTTTGTTGGAGCGAATTCAAAACTGAAAAAATTTTATACGCTCATTAATTTCCCAGACAAGGAATTAGCTAATTATTTTACACAAGAAAATATAGATTGGAATTTTATTCCACCCAAATCACCTCACTTCGGTGGACTTTGGGAAGCTGGGATAAAATCGGTGAAGTACCATCTGAAACGTACGATTGGCAATTTTCATTTCACTTACGAAGAATTCGAAACGATTGTCATTCAAATAGAAGGAATATTAAATTCGCGACCCCTTACTCCTCTTACTAGTGATTCAGAAAGTTTTGAAGTTCTGACGCCAGGTCATTTCTTGATAGGACGACCTATAACAGCAATTTCTGAGCCGTTTTTGACAGATTTAAAGGAAAATCGCTTAAGTCGTTGGCAAAAAACCACAAAAACTGTACAACTTATTTGGAAAAAATGGAAATCCGATTACTTAAATACTTTACAAGCTAGATCAAAATGGATGGTTGAAAAAAATGATCTAATGATAGGCCAAATGGTTTTGATTAAAGAAGATTTTCTGCCAATTAATAATTGGCTTTTGGGGCGAATAATATCATTGTACCACGGTTCTGATGGAAAAGTCCGTGTTGTGAAAGTTCGTACCAAAACAGGGGACTTTAAAAGAACAATTAATAAAATAGCTGTATTGCCTATTGAAATTTAGTAAATTGTGTATTATGTTATTGTTACTCAATTGTTACTCAATTATTATTAATTATATTGAAAATTATTTTTCTCAATAATTTTGTATTCTTATTTACAAGTTTCGATGTTTGTTTATTATTTTGTATTTTTCTATACATATTTTATATTTGTTTACATGAATAACCGAAACCTTTAATATTAATATTTCATAATTAAACTTATGTCAAGTTCTTGCATGTGAACATGGCAAGGCCGGGCGGGATGTTGGCGCATTTTACGCCAACGAATCTCGCCAATGGATCGCCTCCTACGATTGGGGCAGATGGAGAAAAGAAATCTAGCCTACCGGACGTGAGCAATTATTGTAAAACGAAGCCCACAATTAAATTGTATTCCGCTTCACTGTAAATATTTGTATATAATAAAATAATTAAAAAACGAAGCAGTGAAGCTGGTCCGTCGATAAAATTAATCATTAAGATAATATAATTTAAACATACTAGATATATAGATCTGAAGCAGGCATGAGGTTAGCTGCGTTGTAATATGATGAGTAGTGCACAATGGAAAATATTTGGTTTCCACTGGTTTCCATAGTTAAAAGGAATGTAACCTACATTATACAGTCCATTGTCTGTTTGCGGTCTTATCATGGATGTGGCTGTAATTTGACCAAGAAACTATGTAAGTGATGCAGTTGCTCTTCTTGCAGTCTCTGCGAGTACCAATAGTCTACATCAAGCATGTCAAAATCATGGGCCCTTGACCAGCCGCGTAGCTAGCGATATTCAGTGCCCGGGGACAACTGAAGATCTTGTGCCCTGTCTGTGTGCCAAAAATGAAAATTTTCAATCTAAATTTTCGTAATACCAATTTGGCATCCCTAGATGCTGTGCCCGGAAACAGATGTCCTCCCTTGCCCCATGCACTTCCAAATAATGCAGTCATCCATCTGCTTAAGAGACATATTTGAAATCAATTAAGGTAAAAGTAAAATGAAATTAGTTCCACTGTCTGTATAAACTACCGACGGTCTTCCACCTCTTGAAATTATTAAGAATCCATCCGAAATCTATTAAGAATTGAAGAAATTTATACAATGAGATTCATTCCTTTCTCAACACAATCCTCAAGACTAGGTGCGTCTTTCTGCTTCACTGAAGCATCGAAAATAGGTCTAATTTTTGTGGTAGCCTTTTCGTTTACAACTTGTCTATGAAGAAAATAATAGCAAATTAAATTTCATTATCTCGCATTTTTTCTATTATTCCCTTTTGCTCCCACTCTTTCAGTATTTCTCCATAAGCTTCAAATGAATTTGTTGATTTTGGTCATTTCACTGTATTATTTAGTCATTTCACTGTATTATTTAATCTTTTAGCAGCTAAATCAAAATTATCTTGCAAGGGAACATATTTTGAGCCATGGTAAGTTTACTTGAAAGCGACCTTCATCCTTCACTCTAAAAGTGTTTTAGAAATGTTCTCTCGCGGATTTATAAAACTCTAATTGATTTTTCCTTTCTTTTCGTAAGGCTCTAAAATCCCCATCGAACCAAGAGACCATAACTCTGATATTAACGTTTCCTTATTCAACATAAACGTTACAAATAATGTGGAGTTACCTGATATCTATGAAATGTTATTTTTACTCATTACGTCCAAGCTAATTTCGTTTCTATGGCCACAAGTCCCAAAATTAGAAGTCGGAAACCTCTTGTCATTAACTTACCCACTTTGTCAGCCCCCATTAAGATTTCATTAGCACCAGAATTTTTATCATTAAGACTAATACCATTTTCGACTAATTCATTTATCCATTCCCTAGTAACAATTGAAGGCACAGTGCGGTATATAACATCTTGACCAAAAGCTTTCAAATGCTAAAGATAACTTCCATCAGTTTTGGACATAAATAAAAAAGTAAAAACATTATGTTCTGTTATATATGCAGAAGCTCCACCAAAGAATGAAAGGCAGAGTTTTTCTTGATTTCTATGACCTTGATTTAAGCAAAGGAAATAACTCTTGACTATTCTGTATAATAATACTACAATACTGTGTCTGTCTACTACTACCATTCTTCGAGCTTTAGACCAGTCGCATGATTTACAAAAACCTGAACAGAATCTAATTCTTTTAATTAATCTAATGACTCTCTTTTGTAGTCAAAATCAAAGAAGGAATCAGTGAAGATTTATTATAACTTTTAAAATCAGAACCTTTTGAGCTATAACTTTTAAACGGTTGATAACAAAACATTTACTTGCTACAGACACTCATTCTTCTCCTTCCATTTCATCAAGCAAAAATAAAAATAAACCACCTCAGTCCATTCAATAGGAGGAATCTCTATCATTTACATTGCGGCGGACCACACAGAGATAAGTAAATTCTGTGTGCAGTCCCTGCAATTCACTGCTCTCAGCCTTTACGACGTGTCACACAACATGTTTTTGACATCGCAGAGACATAACTTCACGACTAGTGTCAGGAGATTTCAACGTTCTGTACCGTGTCTGTCGTCAAAGCCTCTCAATTTCAGGACGGGTGACGAACCAATGATCTAATATTTCCTCTGATATCGTTCCAGATATAACGAAATCAGAGGATGTAAAATGCTACTGTAAAATTAAGGAGGCCTGGCTGAAGATTTTCGCTATCGGAGTAACATCAGAAGAACCCTCCAGAATTCTCGACTAGAAAGAAGTTCGTTAGCAGATTCCTCACACCAAGAGGTATAATTCATTGAAATACCTATCTATGCTATCTATGAATTATATATATGTGTGTAAAGAGCTTCTTATAATTGTATTAAATGTGTTTTGAGTTTCAAATGCAGTAAGAATTATGTAACCTCTCAACATTACCTAATCATTATAAGGAATCAAATACGCTACCTGCAGCCACTCAACTCGGGGTAGCCTGATTGTCACTCCCACAGCAGTGACCCAAAATATTTCCCGAACATCAACATCTCCCTCATCTATTTCAAATTATCTGTACTCTTAATTAACAGCTCTGAACTTTTGCTACACACGAAAAGTTTATTGGTTAATGATGATTCCACTAGCTGATACAACATTATAGCATATTTATTTCTCTTTTGCAGTTGAAAATTGTTTTGTATTTAAAAATTGCTTTTGTAGTTGCAATGCCTCCTAAAGCACAAAGTTTTGATTCTAAGTTAATATATGGTTTCCTCAAAGAAAACTTATTGCAATTTTTCTTTAAGACTACATAAAATTAATCTCTAACATACACTTCTTTCAGATCTTTTTAACCAAAATGTGTCTGTAATTGTTCTAGAGCTTTACTGCAACTTTCATTGCTCCCCCGGGGGGAAGACTATATTCTTTCTATTGACTGCTGTATATATGAAAATTCATCATGATCATCTAAAGACCATTATTACCTCTGTTCTAAAATTCCAATAAGCACTGAGTATTTACAAATTTGCAAACTGACATTACTATTAAAAGTTTCACATGCCAGTGATGTCATAAAACGGATTTTGACATAATGCAATAATAAGAAGCACTTACGAATATCATTAATATTATTACATATTCATAACAGTTAAACCAGATATTTGAACATAAAAGTAAATTAAATGGTATTGCATTAAACACTGTTCACTTAAAATATGATGAACATTATTATTTAATCATTATTGAAATGTTTAACGTACTAAATTGAAACACTGATGATTTCAATGATAATGAGTAGAATAAATTGCATTAGAAATGTACAAAATTTTTGTCACTAAAACTGTTTTATGCACACATAAAAATATAGACATAACCTGATTTCCTGCAATATGATTCAGCAAAATTCAAGCACTGAACAGTTTCTGAATTTATATTTTCCAAACTTGACATACTGGAACTACGTGACCGTGAAAAAGAATTATCAATTTTGTCTGAAATGAGGAAAAAATATATCAATAACTGGAAAAAAAAATATATGCAAAGAAGAAAACTTAATTTTGTTTTCCTTTTTTCCCCCCCCCACCTTGAGATTTTGTCCGTCTCATTTCAGCAGATGGTGGCTTTCTTTGCAATAAGTGCTTACGAGTTGTTGGACTGAGGCACATTCCATTTACCTAAAAAAGTTTTCAGTAAGCATCAGTGATGTCTTAAATACAATTCAGTGAAAAAAAGTTTAACATTTATTTATAATAATGTTACACACAAGTACACCCCCCTCCCCTAAAAAAATTGATTTTAAATAAAGCAAGGCTTACTTGATCTGCAGTGGGTGAACGACATTTATCTTGATCAATAGGATTTTCACCTAACATAACATTGGCTCGCTTAGGAGACCTTGGAACTTTCTGGTAAGGGTCAGAGGAACCTAAAAATACCTTGAAATTTTAAAATTTTGATACATATTCAAAGTAATTATGGTAAAAAATCCACTACAAGGCATTCAGCTAATCGCAATATTTTAGAGTTCCCCTCCCTAGAAAAATTTAGGAAACGAGAGATTTTTTAATGTCATTACAGAACTCGTAATACTATTAACGCATACAGGGGGTATTTCAGCAAATCAGTTGCAAACTTTTAGGAGGGATAGAGTACACCTAGGCGATAGAAAATCACATAGCCATGGTCGGAACCGCTTTTCTGGCGCGGTAGAGACGACACAAAACACAAGAAAGGAAGGACACAAACAGGGTGAGAATATATGTTTATTAAGCTTAGCACAGCTAATAGTTCATGTTACAGCTTTGATGTCTCCACCTGAATGCATATCCTCAATATTGGATCGGCACCTGTGGTCCGATGCATTGGCCAGCAAGTTCGGCAGACCTCACCTGCATTGACTACTTCCTCTGGGAGCATGTCATGATCCTGGTATACGAAACCCCCGTTAACAGTGCCGAGGAATTTGTTGCATGCATTGTGGCAGCTGCTGGAGAAGTCCGAGACCCGCCCGGTATATTGCAGAACATCAGATCTTCCATACGCCAGAGATGTGAGCACTGCATCAAGGTGACACGGTCGTAATTTCGAACACATTTCTTTGACGATAATCGTTGTCTGTTTTTGTTCTTATTCCTTGGTTTCTGTTGTAGAAGCTTAATAAACATGTTTTCTCAACCTGTTCGTGTCCTTCCTTTCTTGTGTTTTGTGTTGTCACTATCGTTCCAGGAAAGCGTTTTCGATCAAGCATTGTTATGTGATTTTCCATCGTCTAAGTGTGCTCTATATCTCCTGAAAGTTTGTAATCAATTTGCTCAAACATACTATACATCGTCTCCAAACAGTGTGATTTAGCGACAATAATGAATAAGTATGACGTCGCCAATAATCATACGAAGTTCGTTTTAGTTTCATGTAAATTCGATCAATTGTAGATAAGCTGGTTTAATTTTTGTAGAAAACGATACAAGTTCTATATTTTTCTTGCATTTTGAAAAGCGATTAATATTTGGGACTGCATGAAGTGGAATATTTTCAAAGTTATAGGATCCAGGCATCAAAAAGCACCACGAAACCCGGCTTTCAAAATGGATAAACAATGGTGATGCAAAGTGAAAAATCGGGATGAAATTTTGTATAGACTTAATTTGCAGCTCTTTACTGTTCCTAATTAAAGAACGATCTGTTCATTTACATTTCTGTCATAATGATTGGCGACTTCCCGCCGACTTTCATGTTCAGCGGGATTTCGTAATCGAATAGGAAATTCAAGTTGGCAACAAATAAGATGATTGTATGTATAATTTAAGGCGGAAATTTTTCATTTGGTTCATTTGGCTTTTCTAACGCAAATTCCGCTTCTTTTTTAAGCTCTCGGATATCCAGAAATTTCATGAATCCGGAATTCGGCACTTCCCGATCGCATATAAGCATTCTGTACCGCGCCACGCGCATAGGAAAACATCCGTACTTGTGATTAGACATACTTTCCGATAACATAATTTTCTCTTGGAGTAATGACGTTTAGGCGGAATTCTTACAGTTTTGTTTTTGTTGAATGATGCGCATGAGTGACACGGAAGCAAGAAAATTATCATTTGTATTCTTTGATTAATAATGTCATACAAAAAAATTGACATGCGGTCTTCTGCAGATTGCATCCTGTTTATGAAAAATAAAATTACAAAATTCTTCTAAGATGCTGTTAATATCAGAATTTAAAATGCTTAGATTATATAAATAACTGAGTTCATAAATTTAGTGCAAAAAACAAAACATATTGTATCATACGACGATCTGGACTCAAATGTAAAGACATATGTGTTAATAAGTATATTATTATTGAAATCTTGTTACCTTTGCAACTGTATACATTATTTCCACGTTAATGTCCATGTCTTTCACACTTTTAATATTCTGTTGTCTTAAATGAAAGAAAAAAGCGCGTTCAGTATATTCGCTGAATACACGGGTATAAGAGAAGAAACTTTCTTCTCTGATAAACACTATTTTTATACAAAGTTACAAAAGATATCACACATTAAGAAATGGGCAAAATTCATAAAGTACATATCTATGGGAAATATTCAATTTATACATAATATCGCTATTTTTGTGTTTCAAGACTATTGTAGTCTAGCTTCAAAAATAAATTTTACTTTTTCAGACTGAGTACAAATATCGTGAATGTATTATGTATTATGTTAGCTGCCAACGTTTTTGCTGTTTACGAAAACCGACTTGTCTCATGCTTTCGGAGATTTTATCTGCAAAGAATCTATATTTAATGAACATGAAACAATGAATTAATAATCACAAAAACCTGTAATAGGAAGGCTTTTAAATTAAGAATACATTTATTAAAAAACCGTGCACCTGATATTAATACATATTTATGGAGTTAGCGCACTAGGAGAGATACTGATTTTCTTCTCTATGAAAAAAAGCACTACATTTTTTATATTAAATTCACCATACTAAGGTGCCATAATAAGTGTAATTGGCAGCAAAAATACAACGCACGTTATTAACGGTAATAATATTTTCAGTACTGCTAATCAAAATGTGAACGAACGTATGGAGGTGTACTTTTGAGCCCAAAAAGTCAAGGCGTTCCTAAGCATAAAGAAAATGATGTCATCGGAAGCCGTATCCATTCACAAGGATGGATTTTTCCCTATGCGCGTGGCTGGGTACAGATTGCTTATATGCTTCCCGATCTTTCCAGATCATCGAGCATTTACTGTATTATCTTTAAAAATTCAGACACAAAAATAATATAAGGAATTTATACGAAAAGACTATACTTTTATTTACCTCACATTATAAAAAATAAAACGTGCTTACGTAATTTGCTCTCGACCAGTTTTGACAAAGTCGCCAAACAGTGCAATTTAGCTTTGGTAATGAATAAGCATAACATCACAACACAGTTGTAAAATCTTTTGCTTTGGTTTTATGTGATTCTGATCCTCAATAAGCCAAGTTAATTTTTGTAAAGAAGGATTTTAATTACGTGCTATTTCTCGGTTTTTCTCACGCATTTTGGAAATAAATAAATAAATTTGAGATCTGCCTTCTACAGAACAGGAAGCAGTAGAATGTTTTCAGTTTTGCGATTAGTTTATACTGCTGTCGTATTCAAAACACTGAAAGGTAAAATGACATAATAAAAGATAACTAAGGAATTGCAAAACACTGCTTAGACTAGCATTTAAGTGAATTTGCGGTTCACCCAGTTCATGAGAGGTGACAATTCGTTGCTATTTTAAACTTTATTTCAAATTTTTGGCAGCCGGAATGACTGGCACTAGTTTCAGTGAATCTGTTTGACAGATAGTCTTGAAATTAGGTTACAGGCGAAAAAAACGCGGACGAAAACGATGCGGAGAAAACAGCCCTCGCACAGAACATCGTCGGAGGGGGAAAAAAAAAAAGGAAGGGAAAAGCATCGCAATTCTGAAACATGGCAGCACAAAACATTGTCCACGAAAACAATGCGGTTCAAAAACTTCGCAATTTAAAAACACTGTCGTCGAAAATAACGTGGTAAAAAATAAAGCACCTACACAACATCACAGGATGATAACATCGCAGACGTGAGTTTTTCAGGCTTTAAATGCTGCAAATGGATATTCGCATGGTCTGTGAACGCAAAAAGGTCAGCGAATCAACAATCAGAAAACGAACTTTTATATTTCTGAATTAACCAATCTTTTTTTTGCTGAAAAGTTAAGGAGGAAATTTAAGCATTCAAAAACTAAACATGAGTAGAAAATTAATTCTATTTATAGCTGTTAACAGAATTCTTAAATTTAATAATTAATTAAACAATTTTAATAGAGATAAGCACATGCAGTTACTCCTCTCCCTTTTTCTAATTTTTTTTAGACTACATTTTTCCTAAAAAATTACCAATAAAACTTTATAAAAGAGATAAATTAATTAATGGGCTTTAATAGTTAACACTATAAGTTTAAAATTATGTAACTGCTATACCAATCATTATTTTTCCATTCATTTTCAGTTTTTGAATGCTTAAATTGTTTCCTTATTTTTTCCAGCAAAAATTAGTTAATTCAAAATCAGAAATACATCAGCAAAAATATTCATCCTTTTTTGCATTCACAAATCATTACGCAAATTTTTAAAGCCTGAATACGAATGTCTGCGATGATTTTGCAGGTGCTTTATTTTTTACCACGAGATTTTCGACGACGATGCTTTTAAACTGCGAAGTTTTTAA
>KK115982.1:1148515-1167743 GCA_000611955.2 Stegodyphus mimosarum
AAAACGCGCAAACCTGTGCCCCGGAACCAGGCCAGCACGACGGCTTCCTGGCAGACGGATGGACAGGCGGAAGATCTCACTAGGCTCCTGACCTAAGCGTGACTGCAAAGGCTTGGGAGTAACTAAGTGAGAAAAATAAACCTGCACTAAGGTAATAAAATACCTGTAGAAGTCACAATTTTAACTTACGCGCGCAAACCAGCAACTAAGCGTTTGGCAAGACACTCGCGGTAATTAAAAGATTAATATTTAAGTCGTAAATAGTCTTAGAAATACAATATAATAATATGCTGTAGAAGAACAGCAACAAATATTTACCATACCAACAGCATTAATAAATGCTATTTTGTATATGCATCGAGACAGTACGTAATTATGGCAATCACGGCGAAATGGCGCAAGCACGTGGCGAGCGCACTCAGGTGGAAGCAAGAACGACGAAATCCTCACCCTTCACTCTCGAAGCCTCTCCTCCGAATCTGGAGACCGCAAAGAGTTGAACCATATTCAACTTATATCCGTATGTCTGCGGAGAAGTTGGGGGTCACGTGGCAAAAAGGGAGCAATGAGGTGCTGTCACCAAAAAACAATGGCGCTAGAAGTAGCGATGAACGCTGGATCAAGGAAAGAATATATTACTAAAAAATACTTGTTTCTGAATTAACATTATAGAGAGAAATCTGCGTTATGGAAAAGGCAGCAATCTAGTAAATTTAGTTAAAAGACAGAAAACGGCAAAAAAAAAAAAAGGTAACTGCAACTACAGTAGTAGTTCGCATAGAGCAGTGATAACTGTCAAGAAAATCAGGTGTAAAAAATATAAGTCCATGAAATAGACAAATTTGCCCTGATAATTACTTCTCAATCCTAGTTCTGGACACACATTTACTTTTAATAAAAATGAACGTCAGATAAGACATTAGAAGATATTTTTTTTCTATTGAAACAGGTAAAAAACTAATAACGTAATTTATAAATTAAATTTGATAGCCTTTTAAACATTCTACTGCATTAAAAAGTATGTTAAATTTATGTTTCTCATTCAAATTTATGTTTTTTGGTTAACACACATTTGTAATCACAGCTTTCATTTGGAATATACTTTTAGCAGTCCAGTTAAATTCAATCAAAACGGCACTTTAAAATTACTTTTTTGTCAGAAATGTTCCAGAAGCTGAAACACAAACTATGGTGAATTTTTTAGGTGATAGCATACTGAAATAGGGCCAAAAAATTTAGTTTTTAAGAATTCCTTTACTTAATGGTATATATAAGCTAAAATTGCAGATCATGTCTGTGTGATGATGGCTTGGCAATAAAGGTGACAGCGATGCAGCTTGACTTTTGGGGTCCTGAGTTCAAATCCCATACTCTTTTTCCACCCTGTACGTAACTTTCTTAGTTCTGTGTTCCAATTTGATCTATATTTGTGTTTTATAATTTATTTGTATTATTATATGCATTAAATCTAATGTTTTATTTATATTTTTATTTATTTATTTAAATTTTCCCAGCAAGAATTTGTTTTGAAAGTTATAATAGGAATTTAAAGCATACTGCCTGTATATATATATATATATGTTTAATATTGGAATTTTAATAGAACTATTCCTTTTTTATTCTTATGATTATATACATATATGTGTGTGTGTGTGTGTGTGTGTATGTTTTATTTTACTTTTATGTGAATGTACATGCATTTGCAGCGATTTTGGAATGTTTCCAGCATTAACCTTTCACAGCCAATTAACATGAGACAGTATAAATGTCCTAAACATTTTTAATAAAACATTCAAAAAAATTCTTATAATAATTGCTTTAAAATTCAGTCCTCTGAAGCTGAAGTGTAGGAATTACTTAATTAGTTATTTCTATTTTCTTTAACTTATGTATGTATGTACGTATGTACATATGTATTCTTCTATAAAAAGAGGTACGAATTTAAATTTATAAATTAAAAATAATATTTTATGGATTATGCATAAAATATAACTGTGCATAGTGCATTTTAAAACAAATAAGATTTCTAATAAATTTTCCAGCTATGACACTGAAGAAATTGATGCCAAAATTTTATATATTATCCATTTTCTCTCAAAATTTGGGCATATTTTAAATATATACAATCTCACATGGCAGTTAGTCATGTACAAACAGGGCAAATTTTGTATAAATATTGTGAACCTTTCTTTACAGCTGCTCTGTATTTTTAAAGTAGCAGCTAATGTGTTTACCTTTTTTATTTGTTTTGCACTAACAGTACATTTTAGTTTTAATTATATATTATTTCATAAACATTTAAGGCTTCTAGAAACAGAAAGAACTTTATTTAAATTACTTCAGCTTCTATGCAATTAGAGGTGTTCGTAACGTACATTATAATCTTACTTCGCAGTTCATAAGCAGAAATAAAAATTTCCAATGAAATCGAATTTAAGTATCTTAAGAGTCCAGATCCTGTAAGTTAAATACACAGACATATGGTGGCAATAAATGCAATTGACCATCGAACTTCTGTATGTGCAAATCCAACACAGTAGTGTAAATGGTCGTCTGTCTGCATGTGCATTTCTCCCAACGACACTATGCGTTTGCAACGCACTAATGGAAATGGGGCTTTACAGTCCTGTGTTGCCATCTAGAGATGGTTGTAGACTTAAGGTGAGGACTCATAATGAAATGGACTTAAAAATTACGTCGTAGAGGTGATGGGTAAAATAAATAGAAGACGACTGACATTCTCGCATTTTACAAGGAAGGTTTATACAATACACACACACAATACAAAATACTTTACACAATCCAATAGAATACAAAATCAATAAAATGTATGGTACTAAAGAAGAAATGAGAAAAATATACACAGCTATTTACATTAATTATGTACATTCAAGCTAGTACACTGCATTATGATGTATTTCCCACAGACACTTGTGTGGATGTTCAAATGCAGGATCATAATTTGCTAAGTTTCTATATAAGGACAGTCGGAGTTCTTGATTGACTTGAAAAAATTATGTGAGTTCATGATCATGTGATCTTGGGCATGTGGAATGTTAAGATCTTGATTGAATCATTTATTACATACGAATCATGGCGCATTGTTAATATCTTGAAAAGGAAAAGAATTCAACGGATCAGAGATACATAAAGCATTCTTTTCACTCTAATTTGCAGTTTTGTTCTATGCAGTGCCGGCACTAGACTTTTCGAAGCCCGGTGCAATTACTTCGATTCCTAGCATCTGTCATCCAGTAATTCCCTAAATTTTACAAATTTTGCTGCCTGGTGATGCTTTACCTTTTGCACATGCCATGGTTCTATGACCTACTAAGCTGTAAATAGATATGTATGCAGTATTGGATTTATTGAGTGGATACAACATCTGCTCTTTGAAATTAAATTGCTCATCTGACATGGCTTCGAGATATCCAGCTATTCAGTTCACCATGAATCTTTCCTTTCCTTTCCTTTGTATTCTGATAATCCGCAATGAATTTGATTTTGGCACTCTTGTTTACCTTAAGTCTTTTTCTGTTTGTTTGCCTCCCTCTGCTAAATCATGTCACCCGGTTAAGTGAAAAAGGCACCTTTTTACTCTTACGCATATAGTGCTCTCAAATTTTACTCACAGAATCTTTGTTAAATCAACTCAATTATTTGAAATCAGTTGTCACTGACCGAAGATTTTCTCTCACGTTCTTTGATTTATACTTCACGCCTTTTGAAAATTTTCATCTTGCCATCAAAGGACACATTTTACTGTTAGGAAACACAATAATATTATTTTCATTCTACTTCATCCTTCTATCAGATACAATACTGTAGAGATTCTCAGGAGTTCAACTTTCAAGTCATTTTTTCACCTATCAACAATATCCATTTTTTCCCCCTTAAATATTCCATCTCTGCCTTTAATTTTTGGAGAATTTATAGCATATCTTGTCAGTGTCATTTGAGATACACAGTCCAGTCACATTAATGTGACCACCACGTACTTTCCATGTCAGAGTTAAATAACCAATCACAGAAGGCAGGTGGCAGCACAGTGCAGTTGAGCGTATATAAAGGGTGTGTGAGGGCTTCGGAAAACATTTCAATCGTTGGCGTAATGCAGAAACGAAGCGATTTATCCGACTTCCAAAAGGGCATGATCATTGGCTTTCGGGCCAAGAGTGGAAGCATTTCCGAAACGGCTGAGTTTGTGAACTGCTCGCGTGCCGCTGTGGTAAAAGTGTACCGTGCATGACAAAATGGGACTGTCCAAAATCAGCGACGTGGCAAATGTGGTGCACCACGGGCCATAGATGACAGAGGCGAACGAAGGTTGCGGAGATGCGTTCGGGCAGATAGACGGGCTACCGTTGAGCAACTGACCACCAAAATGAACCAAGGGGCTACCAAAAGTGTCTCCCAAAGTACTATTCAGCGAACATTGCTGCGTCTGGGCCTCCGAAGCAGACGCCTGGTTCGTGCACCTATGCTGACTGCTGTTCATCGACGGCGAAGGCTAGAATTTGCACGCCAGTACAGCAGCTGGACGTCCACTGAGTGGCGACAGGTTGCGTTTTCGGATGAATCGCGTTTTATGCTCCATCGGACAGATGGACGTTGGCGTATAAGGCGTGAAACCTCTGAAAGGAACCACCCTGCAACCATTGCCGGAACGGTCCAAGCTGGAGGCGGGAGCATTATGGTCTGGGGAATGTTTTCCTGGCATTCTCTAGGTTCACTGATCATTGTGGAAGGCACAATGGATCAATACAAGTACGCATCTGTCCTTGCGGACCATGTTCACCCCTACATGCGCATTGTTTTTCCTCAGGATGATGGCATCTTCCAGCAGGACAATGCGAGGTGCCATACAGCTGCCAGTGTACGTGCGTGGTTCGAAGAGCACCAGGATGAGTTTACCGTCCTCCCCTGGCCAGCAAACTCACCTGACTTAAACCCAATCGAGCATCTGTGGGACCATCTCGATCGAGTTGTTCGCGCCATGGATCCTCAACCGCGTAATCTAGCGCAGCTGGCCACGGCATTAGAGTCGGCATGGCTCAACATCCCAGAGAACACCTTCAGGGACCTATGTGACTCTCTTCCTGCACGTCTCGCAGCAGTCCGCTCTGCGAAAGGTGGTTGTTCTGGCTTTTGACAGATGGTCACATTAATGTGACTGGACTGTGTATATTGGCCAAACTAAAACAATGTTAAATTTTATATCAAGGAACACGAAACTCAAGTCCAAAAATAAGAAATAAACAAATTTTCAATAGATAATCATAACTGGAAATTTAATCACAGTTTTGACTTTGGGTCTGTGAAAATTCTCCATAAAGCTTCTTCAGTTGATGAATTGGATTTCCTTGAAGCTTATCACATTCACAAAAAACTTATCTTGTTTAGTAAATGGCATTAATTTCAAGCCAGTTCTTCCTAATGCTTTTACAACTCTAATATCTTAATTTTTCATGGTTCTTTACTGCAGTGGTACTTCCATTTACATATGCTTTGAAGTACGTTTTGTTTAGACACAAAAATTTTTGTTTGGTATACAACAGTGGTTTGGAATATGACTTGTGTCCAATGAGTCACAAATGCATGCACTAACCTTGTTGACGCTTTTTGAGACAAAGTCACAACTTTCCATGAGCATCAGTATTTCTGTTGCTACTATTCAGTGCTAAAACTATGAATTTTGAAGTAATTTTATTCAGAGAAATATTTTGTAAATTTATTAACAATGATGTTAAGGAAAGTTAATTCGAAGAGTCAAACAACAAAGAAAATTGTTAGGAATTCGCAGAACCTGAAAACCAAAGATGCTATTAAATCGGCTAATGTTGAGAAGGTGGTGAAATCAATTACCAAATACAGATCAGAGATGGTAGAGTATATTGAAAAATTAATTTTGATTTGGGTAGCAGCAAAACATTTATGTACAGTATTATGTGCATTTCATCTATGTACAGTATATATTTCAGATACTACATTTGCATTTTTGTATTAAACAGTGTTATAAATAACAATAGGATGTTTTATAAGAATGGAATAATTATTGTCCCTTTATTCCTTATCGGAAAAGTTTCTTTGGTACACGTCCAGTCTGATATATGCCCAAGGATATGCAAGGGACTGACGATATATACTGAGGTACTTCTTTCTGTATTATTCTAGACAGATAGCAGTATGCTAAGGTTCACATTGCTCTGCACTTAATTACTGGCATAAACAGAGTTATAGCGTCTCTCTTTTTCAGAATTTTTTTTTTTTGCTTCAGACAATGAGGGACTGGTACTTGCCTTTGAAATCGATACAGAGTTTTAATTAAAATACAATCCAACACGAGGGTAATGTTTTACTAATTTTAAGTTTTACTTTGATATGTTTCTCTTCTCACCTGAGACAGTCTCAAAGCTTGAGCTTATATTTACTTAAGTTTTCTATGTACTATTCATAACTTGTATTTATTGATTATATAATTTAATAAAGAGCGATCTGTAATTAACAAAGAGCTAAAAATAAACAGCTATCTGCTCCTTCAAATTTTTATTGGAATGGTGCAATTTTACCAAGATCTCCATCAACTTTTGCAATCAACAGGAAAATGCATATGTACCAAATAAACAAATTTTTAAAGTTTGCAGTAATATATACAATATAAGAATTCCTTCACATTTCCTCCATACAATCTAAAGTCAGGGTCATTCCTAGCGGGGGTGCAATACATAAAAGTATGCGGGTGGCCGGACTCTCGCGATACCATGCCTAAATATTTTAAATTCATTGTACTTGTCATATGTAAGTACTTAATGAGTGTGAAGTAAAAATTTTATTAATCATTTAGCAATTTTTTTTTAATTTGGGGGTGGCAATCTTAGGAAAATACATGGGCAGCCAATAGCCCAGGAACGGCCCTGTCCAAAGTCACATGAAAAACCAGTAGCTGATTTTGTATGTTGGTACGAAAAATCAGTAATTCATTTATATGTTTGTATTTAGTTGTATGTTGGCACAATTAGCAACACACAATTAGGCATAGTTAAAAAACTGCTACCTAAAAAAGGAATTTCTTAGTTTATGACAATCAATAAAGAATTGGAAATCCAACATACAGGCAAGGAAAAAAAATGGCTTACTACAAATAAATCACAACTAGCACGAATTCTGCATATACACTTATTTTTTTATATCCTTCTAATAAGACAAAGCTTGCATATAAAAAAATTCCCAAATGCAGGATTATGACAGATTCCATTAAAACAACACAAGATATCTAAGCAGTGTCTACTTTCAACACATTTGCTTAAAATTCAAATTATTAAATTATTTATAGACATATAATTATAACAAAAAACGTAAAAAATGCAATAAATCCAATACTAATTCTGCAGCTTTATTAAAATAAAACATTGAAATATAAGAATGAATTATTTTCATGAATGCAATTCTCGTGGCTTTTCAGTTTAAATTTAAGGAAAATTAAGATAGCTGCAAGGAACTTTACTTGTGCACTATTACTGTGGAAAACTCATCTTAAAAAACCTTAGCATTTACTAGTTAATAAAAGTCTGACTATTTTTTAACAAAATATCGGTAAACTCATAAGTTTAAAAATTAAACTGTGGCAAAATGCAGGCTAGTTTTGAATATGCAATGAGGACTATCTGTCTAAAAGGAGGAATATCTTTGCGAAGAACTTTCTGAAGGAAGCTGGCTCAAATTCATGTTACACATGGGAAAAAAGGCCATGGTAAAGCGTAAGAATGCACTTTAAATATATTGAACTAATAATTTTGATTCTAAATATTCCTCTCTTCAAGCTCTTTAATCAAATTTCTTTCATATTTCTATGATTGGTCTTTGAATTCTTAAACTGGAAAAATTTGACAAATAGAATCATTTTCAAGCATGCTTCATTCACCATTTTAGTATTGAACTATGTTTAATGTTCATCTAAGTATTTTCATACAATCTGCTTAAAATTTTGACAGGATGTAGTATAACACACGGGTAGAGATTTCTCCCACAAAAGAATTTATAATTACAAAAGACTAAATTGTAATTCAAATATTACAATTTAGTAAGGATTACAATTTAGTATTGTCAAATATTACAATTATTAAGCTTCAAGGAAAAGCTTAATACATGAAAACTGTTTCTTCAACATTTTAATGCATATATAATGCATTGATTTGTTCAAGTAACAGAACATTTGAAACAATTATAATTTGAAACTGTCAATTATAAAACACCAACTCATACATAAAGTCTTAGAGAGGAAAAAAAAAATAAAACTATACCATATAAGTCTGCAGTGCTCATACTTGCAATGCAACACTTTTGGATCATATCAATAATAGCTAACCCACATTCACTTCCATATGCCATCCTAGAAAATACACTTCTTTGAGAAATCTTACATAATAATTTTTATAGTTAAAAAACATGACCTCATGATTTAAAGAAAAAATTAAACATAAATAAACTGTAACATAGTACTTACAATCCAATAGCACTATTTAGGGCCAAAGCAGTAATATGCAGTGGAGTATCTTTATTAATGACAGGTGCAAGACAAACTATGTCTGCTTGAAATCCTGGATTTTTCTTTAAAATGCCAGATTTAACCTTCATTGGTATGTAGCTACATGTCTAGAAACAAAAAGCATTATACTAACACATTTATTAAAAGAAATTTTTCTAATTCAAGTAATTCTTTCAATGTTCTTGGACATTAAAATAATTTTTAACTGATCTCTTCCTAAATTTAACAATTAACATTAAATTACTGTCTAATACTGTTAGAACAGCATTAAATTATGCCCCCAAAATTACTGTATAAAATAACTTGCTCTCTCTTACACACACACGCATGAACACACAAGTATATACACATATTAATACATTTTTATAACAGCCAGTACTTGATCATTCAAAGTAAAATGGAAAAAACAGAAGAACACAAAAAAGAATTAAAAGCGACAGAGCAATGTTTCATATATCTCTTCAAGGTCTTCTGAATTTCTACCAGCTCCAAGAAAAAAAATTATAAAAAAATTTTTCATTGTATTCTCTCATTAAATATATTGCAGCTTTTACAGTTTGATTTAGTTCAATGATTGGTGTAAGCTTTCCCGAAAGAAGGAAGGCAGCAGCAGGTTGGAGAGGGATGACCTTCGTAAAAAGATCTGCCAGGAGGGGCATCCCTCCCCTTAGGCAGATAGCAGTTTGCTTTTCCCTTGCTGAATCTGAATCCTCCATCATTTTTCTCTTCTTTTCCATACCGCTTCTTCTTTTTCTGGTATTTTTTCTGTTTCTCAAAAAGCAGATGCGATCACCAGTCCAGTGTGAGCAGTAATACGCAGTGTGTTTGGTGTAATGGTGAAACACCAGGATGCCTGTGCATAGAGCACTACCCCTTCTGTAACTGAGTTAGAAATTTTGAAATAAATTAAGGCCATAACTTAAAGAAAATAAGAAATCTGTGATTTTTACTAATGTAGCTTTTTTACCCGTAAAATAAGAATTTAAAAGGATTTACGACAGCCAGAAAGCTGTCGAACCAGTGATGACTAGTGTGAAAACCATGAGCTAGTAGTGATTTAGAATGACTATATACAGGTTTACACGATGCAAAAATAAAATACAAAATACAAAAACAACATTCACATATAACTTGTTTACTCAGAATAGACATGGGTCTTTTCTATTGCATGGATCATTATAGCCATAATTATAAATTCGTATTACAGGATTAATTAAATTACACTGCCTGGTACGAAAGTTTTTTTGCTAGATGATAAAAATATCTTCTGATTTGAACAATTTTAAGTTACTCGTGAATCTTGCTATTTCCAACATACCACAGGGCACTTGTGGTCTGTTCTAGAATACAATTCTGAGTAGTCTGTAATTTTTCCCTGCGAGTCTTGCAGGAGTAAGACCAAACCGGGCAGGCAATAACAGAGCATGAGATGCAAAATGGATTTATACATGACTAATTTCATGTTGATAGATAAAACACTGTTTTGTGCGATTAGGGGGAGAAGGGCTGAACTTTACATACATGAAACATTTTGACAATAGATGTAATGTGTGGGGTCCATGACACCGTATTAGTGAGGATCACAACACGATCACCAGATTTCTTTCTGCCTCTTCTATTTTGGCAGTAAACGGGTTGGGTGAAAAGACAGTAGCACGAGGAATACAGAAAGGAGAAGAGGAGAGGGCCAGGGCTTAATATCTAAAATCAGAAGTGATGCAGCTCTATGGATGACTGTCATGAAGAAGGGAAAAAATGAATAAATAAAATGACTACTAAAATAACTAAAAATTAAAATAATTAAATTACAATTAAAATTCTATAAAATATAAAGATATAAATAAAATTTCGTAAGATATTATATTCACGATAAATAGTTAAATAAAAGAAATAAAATATCAGGCCTTGTCTTATTTGAGGCTCTGGCTAGGCTTAAATTTCATTCTAAAACTAAGAAATAGCTTAGCCGACCTGCAGCTGAATTTAATCCTTAAATATATGGTATAACGTACTATTTTAAGGAATGAGAGAAACAAAAACCATTCTTTTCCCAGCATACCAGTGGAAAAAAGTAAAACGATTAAAGCGTCACTAATGAGAATAGAGAGAATGCGAGAAACAATATGAGAATATGGAAAGAAATTTTAATGGAGAAGTGTATTTTCGAAAAACAAAGAGAGAAGAGTCCAACACTTTCTGACCGCGATCTGCTGCCAATATAATTCTAAATGTCTATCTGAATGTGACAGGACAAAAACTTCCCCTGAATCCGATCTGATAACAACGTGATAACAAACGTAACGTGTACATGAGTGACAATTCCACACCCCCGCATTTGTTTGCATTGTTCAAGTCTGCAGGAGTTCTGCAGTGAGAGGTCACTAGCGCTGTACATGCACGACCAAGGTAATTATTTTTAGAACTTTTGGAAGCAAAGCATTTTACCCATTCTCATAAATTCATTGCACTACTTGGAGAATAAGCCTTTGAAATGCGGATAGATGCTTTTCTTTTCTTAAAATTAGGGCTCTGGTACAATTTAAGCTCTAGAGAGGACACAAAGCATGGGGTTCACAAGGTTGCAGCAGTGAAAGGGAGAAAAGTCCTTCCTTCTTCAGAAATAAGAGAGTATATTTCGTTTGTTGACAATTTTAGTGAAATTTGGTATGAACAAAGTTTGATATATTAAAAAAAAAGTATACCACACAACAGTTATGGTACACTCATACAATAGTGTGTAAGTCTTCACCTGCAAAGGAAGATCTAAAACAGAATTTGCAAGATCAAACAAAAAAGAGGCTACTAAGGGACATGGTCTATTCTAACAGCCATAGAGCTCTTACAACATTACTCTAAACTGGAAATGTGGTAATTTATGTCTCCCTGTGGCAACTGTTCTCACTTATGCAGCAACGATTTTTTCAGGTTTGAGATGAAGAAAGAAAGCTGAACTTACTCCCCCAGAGCATCCCTAACATGTTCTGAAGGGTTTAGATCTGAAGATCTAGCTGGCCAGTCTATATGACTAATATCCTGACATTTTAGAAAAATATCTACCAAATTAACTCTATGCAAATGAAGTTTGTTATCCATAAAATGAACTGAAGGCCAATTGCACCCTTCAAGAGTGATTCAAATGCCAGCAAATGGAATGGCTGCATGGGAGTTTAAAAAAATATAAAAGAAAACACCATGGGAAAAAATGTTACCTAGTCCTCTCATTTAGACAGTAACAGCTCTTCTTCTCTTTCTCTTCCTTATCAGCTTTCACTTAAGCCCTCCATTCTCCTTTGTACAGGTACAGTAACATTAAATTTTTGTCCATTTTATCTATTTAGTACTGTGTTTTATCTTTTCTGTCTTAGATTTAATTATTTTTCTTGGTTTTATACTATCAGCTTGTACACAGTGTAGTGTTGTTAAGTTTAAACAAAGAAGGATCTGTGGTCAAGCAATGAATTAATCCATTTTACATCAGTTCCAGAGGGGAAAACAGTTTCAGTTTATAAATATTTCAAATAACAAACCACATTAAGAAATGAATTACATTTGGGGATTGAATTTCACTGTATAAATAATTTACCTGTTTTTTAAACAGTTTAATCCAAAGAGTAAGCTCAGCTGTTTTTGTGAATTAAATCAGCATTCAAAACAAGACATTTCAAAACAAACCAATATTTGGGTTTATATCATTTAAGCATTTCAACAGAAGTCAATGAGAAACAGAAGACTGCTAGTGCGCATTTGACTGATTTTTATGATTTTGGAATTTATTCTTAACAGAATTTTCATCAATGTTTATGTATTCCTGATTATATACAATTAAATTACATACTGTTGTGGGGGAAATCAATTCCCAAATAATCAGTCATCATCTGTTATCACTGCTTTTATGCCATAAAATTTCTGCTTTTTGCATTTCCTGCAGATATTCTGCTTTATTCTGATGGTTTGTGATAATAATTTTGCCATCATTTTACAATAAACTAACTTTTCTATAAAAAGCTCATTTAATTTGCCACCCAGATACTCTTCCCCCCCCAAGTTAATCAAAAGTTTACTGTGTTTAAAAAAAGTGGCAGGCGTTTGCATTTAAGTAAATATATATATATATACACACACACACTACATAAACACATAGAATAACTTGATTAAAGCATAAAGTATTTGATCCTAATTAACTATAAAAGACTGACTGCAATATTTTGCAAAATGAAACTCTGTCCAAGTATTTTCTAGGTTAGGTTAGGTTACTTGGATATGGTTAAGCCCATGAGTGTTATCTGCCCTAAAGGGAGGGATGCCATGTAAAGGATTTTGTAAAGAAAAATTTCTAAGAGAAACTGGCTTGCATTTATGTTACACGTAGGTGAAGTCAAGAAAAACACCTATGCAGCCAGTTTGCTCATATGAGTTTGAACCCAGATCGAACTACCAGTACTCAATATTTAGTGAGTATTTTCATGATCTATAAAGCTCTAGAGAAAATAAATTCTTAAAGATGAATCCTGAAAGAAAAGTTAAGTGACTAAAATTGTTCTTCTCTCTTTTTTTTCCCTTCATTTTATTTTACCTGTAATAATTTTACAGTTAATTTTAACTTAATATTCTTTTTTGAGAATGCAATCTACAGTATTTACCCCTAAATAAGTTTTAAAGCTCAAGCGAATGCAGACTACAATTTTGTCGACAAACTGAGGAAGCACTTTTAGTATAAGACTGAAGTTATCAGGAATAAAGAAACATACAGAAAACTGCAAATGCTTTTGCTCATTTAGATGCATATAGCACTTCGAAAAATAACTGTTAAATTGATCCTAATGAGTAAACTGAAAACATACAAATCCAACTAGTTTTGTGATGCAATGCTCTTTTAGAGATTCCACCAAATTTTGTCAGAATGTTTGCCATTGGGGATCAAAGGGTGCACATTCCATGTTCTTGAATTAGTTACAGAATATTAGCAGTTTTTCTGCTAATTATTTCTAGATGAATAGAATAATAATAATTTTTCTGAGAAAACTGAGAGTTCAAGTTCAAAACCCTCGAATTATTCTGACCATATTTTTTTAATATTAAATTTCTTCCTCATTGGCAACTATAAGTAGCAAATACAGTACAAAGTCTGAAAACCAGATATCCAATAATTGGATGATCTGATATCTAGACCTCCATAACGCTTTTTTAAAACTCTTTTGCTTGTTTGTAAAACTAATTTTTGTTTCGATTAGCTAAGTTCGCTCCTCTGGAAAACATCACTATCCATGATACTACTGAATCTTCCTTTATGCTGTTTCTGCTTTAAACATCCACTGGCTAGCGAATCAAACTTTTATTTTTGGCTCTCAAATGGTTGTGAGGGGGTTGGCATTTTAATACCTTATCTAGTGTTGTACACAGCGAACCCCGAAGATTGCTTGTTTGGTGTGTAATGTTGCACATACTGGTTTCCCTTCATAGCACGGAATTATGGAGTGATGACAATGTCCCAATCATCTATCAGTTTGTGGTAATTAGTCATAGAAGCAATGATGGAATGTGCCTTGCCTCCTGCATTGTTGCCTATGAATACTAAACTCTAAAGTTTTAAAAAGGAGAACAAATAGAGATCCATCAGTGGAACTATACGCATTTGAAGTCTTAAATAAAGATCCGTTTTTAAATGTGTATGGAGTCAGACTGAAGCCCTTGATGAATGCTGTGAGGATATAGATTATGCCTGAGCACAAATTAAAAGAAAGCAAAATAAGAAGCATGGTGTTAAATCTGGAAAATACACCACCAATTGTTAAGAAAATGATTAAGAGTGATAGAGATGTTATTGAGAATGAAAAGGTTTCTACTGATTACTTAAATGGAATTCTTGATATGGCAATTATAAAATTTGAACAGCGAAATTGAACTGAACAAGAAATTTTTAATTTTCTCTTTAAAAAAATTAAAGAGAAAATACTAACACATACAAAGAGACGGTTTAAGCAATTTATGTTGAAAAACACTCTAGTGAAAAAACAAATGTTAATCAAACAATTTTTTTTATTTACTTATTTACTAATTTCCTGAAAATTTTATTTGATTCCCTTCAGATTATAAATGCCTCATTATTTCACAGTTTTTTTTAATTCCCTTCAAATTTTAAATGCCTCATTTTCTCACATACAGTTTTTTTTATTCCCTTCAGATTATAAATGCCTCATTATCTCACAAACAGTTTTTTTATTCCCTTCAGATTATAAATGCCTCATTAGCTCAAACAGTCTTTCAGATTTTTAACTTCATAATTTCTACATTTTTGTGCAGTTTTACTGGATTTAAAATGGTGATCTAAAATCTGGAAATTTCCAAATTCAGGAATCGCAAATTCCGGACGATTCCAGATCTCAAGTTTCGTACTGTGTAATATAATATGAATTAAATTCGTACGTCAATAGTCACAAATTAAAATTCCATTTCTATTTATAATTTTATTATTAACTATTCTTGTTCCTAGAATCGATCATCATGGAAATTCAGGATTTGAAGCATAATTTTTTTTTATTTGAGGAAAAATAACCACACACTGTTAAAATACCAAATTTTAAATCGTTTTATTAACAACATTTCTGTGGCTAAATTTGTATTATTATAGATTTTATGAAAGTAGATTCATACACTTTCTCCCTTTCCGAAGAAATATGAGAAGTTCAAGGGTCAAAAACCTTTCTTAAGAATATAATGTGATGAGTATGGAAAAGGTTTCCATTAGGATATGTTAAAATATTTTAACGGCACCCATGTAATGTACCTGTTTCAAAATCTGCTTTTGTATGGGATACTTAACTGATATTCTTTCAACATATCAGATAATTTTTTTTAAAATAAAGAAAAGCCAAAAGCATTTTGAATAAAATAAGAAGGCTGAAAGTTCAGAGGATTTGCCCAAATTTATGTAAAGTTACAAATTATAAATGGTAGCTTCTTTTTTTAAATAATATACTAAAAGCTGCACACACATCAAAAGACATGTACATGCACAAAAGCTATTTACATAATAAATTCACAATTTACATCCATGTATATACACATATCTGTCAGTGTGTATATATCTATATATACAGGGGGTGTTTCAGCAGATCAGTCGTAAACTTTCAGGAAAGAGAGTACACCTAGACAGCGGAAAATCACATAGCAATGCATGGTTGGAAACATTTTGTGGTGAGGCAATGATCTTAAAAAACAGAAGAAATGATGGATACGAACAGGGTGAGATAACATGTTTATTATACTCAGTGCAGCTAAAATACACAGAATGTGAAAGTTTTGCATTCAGTAACAGCCACCTGCATGCAATCTGTCCTTAACAATGGATGAATAGGGGTGGTCTGGTGCACTGGCCAACAAGATCGCTACACCTCGCTTTCATTGATTACTTTCTCTGGGATACGTCAAGACACTGGTGTACGAAACCCCGTTAACAGTGCTCAAGAACTTGTTGCACGCATCATGGTATCTGCTGGGGAAATCCGGGACATGCCGAGTATTTTCCAGAATATCAGATCTTCCATGTACGGGAGATGTGAGGCCTGCATCACGGTCTGAGGTCACAACTTTGATGTCATAAAATTTAGTTCTTTCTTTGATGACAATTGCTGTTGGTTTTCGTTTTCATTTCTTGGTTTCTGCTTTTCTCAACCTGTTCATGTCCTTTGTTTCTCGTGTTTTGTGTCGTCACTAGCGCGCCATGAAAGCGATTCCAACCATGTATTGCTGTATGATTTTCTATTATCCAGGTGTACACTATCCCTCCTAAAAGTTTTCAACTGAATTGCTGAAACGTCCTGTATATTATAATTTGTTCTAGCTCTATTCTTATTTACATGCAAATGCGTGTATAAAGGAAAAACGTAGTTAATAACATTTCGGAAAAACAGTTGACATTTATCTTGCTAAAGATGCTATTTTATAAGGACTTGAAAGAAAAAACTTTTGGAATTATCCACGATAGATCTAGTAATATAATGCATAAATTCACTTTATTAATTTTTACACACAAAAAAATTACATGAAAATTTTAAAATTTTCTAAGGAAAATACATTAAAAGGACAAACCGTTTTTGTGCAATCTGATGATGAACTTGAGTTCTGATTCTCATTTTTTGTCTGCTGATGGGCATGAGACACATCAGTCTCTGAATTGTCTGGATCCTCATCAGTTTCATAAAGTACAGGAATTTCAAGAACCTACAGTGAATGAAAGACATAATAAACTAAGTTGGAAATGTATTATAAAATTACAATTCTTTTATAAAATACATTATAAAAGGAAACATTGCATAAAATCAATGTTTAAAGTAAAAATGTCTCATGTATAATATTAAAGTAATGTATGTACATTTTCTTAAATTACCTCAGAAGTTTATTTTAGCAGCTAATTGGAAATTCAAAACTTACTGTAATTTCTGATGAAGACTCATTTTGTTGGTATTTAAATATGATGACATGCGAACTTGCATCTGCAACACACAATGTTCGGGATTCAGGACAAAATGCCACACGCTCTATAGCAAAAGGGTCATCCTCGTGATTATCAGAAGCTTGTAATTTCGGTTTTTCAAATATTCTAGACACCTTCAACTTGTATAAAATTTGCAAGGATACTGTCAAAAAATAAATACTGAATAAAAAAACAGATAGCAAAAAAGTAATTCTATACTGCATTTAAAGTTGTCTATGTGCTTGAAACTTATATTTTATGCTAAATTGTAAAGATGAAGGAATACAAAATATCTTCACTCGTCCTATTTCAAAGTTACGTAATAACTGAAAATTAAAAACAATTATAGAATCAGCTAAAATAAAACTCGCAGAAATAGCAAAAATAAAAATATCACTATCAAGATTTTTTCCCATATAGATGTCAAATAATGATTACATGAACAAAAAAACTACATAAAAACAAATATAATTTTCAAGTACAATAGACATTTCCTCATTACTTCTCGTCGTCAAGATGACATCCGACATAAGGCTCATTACTTCTCATCGTCAAGATGTAATCCGACATAAGACATTATAAGACATCCAACATATAATGGATTAATGTAATCCCCCCCCCCAAAAAAAACGATCAGCAAACTTGCGTTTACTGAGACAGCTTCAAATATTACAGGTTATGCATTGTTATGTTACATAAAATATTACGTGGTGCGCAGGTTCGTCGCTAAGCTCTTATATTATTCACAGTGATATAACTTCAAGTACTGCAGATTACACACAGTTACGTTACATAAAATATTGCATGGTGCACAGGTTCATGCTTTGTTAGATTCTTATATTACAGTGATTTTTATGTTGCTCTATGCGTGTAGCATACACTCTTTTGCAAAAAAAAATCGAAGCACCATGAAGGAAGTGGTTGTTTTTGATGAAACTGAATATGTGTATAGCTCATACACAGATAATAAAATGATTAAAAAAAACAGGTGCATGCTTGAATTCGTGGAGGCAAGGAGTGGTAGAGGTTCCTAATGTCATCCTGAGACACATTCTGCCAGGCATTCATCAGTTGTCGCTCCAGATCTGCGATATTGTGTGGTGCCCGAATCTGGCGGCCTACCGTGTCCCAGACATGGTCGACTGGTGAAAGGTCTGGCGACCATGCTGGCCAAGGAAGAGTATCAACCGAACGGAAACAGACCAGAGATCTGCGTGTGGCCTGGCATTATCTTGTTAGAAAATGGCCCCAGGATGACGTGCCATGAAGGGTAATGCAACCGGCCGCAGGATGGTATCAACATATCGTTGACCTGTTAAAGATGTAAGGAGAATGACTAAAGATGACCTGCTGTCATAAGAAATAGCGCCCCACACCATCACACCAAGGGTTATGGCTGTATGCCTTTGTAAAACAAAGGCTGATTGGGGCCGCTGGCCCCGTTCTCTCTAGACACGAACACAGTGGTCATCTGCTTCAAGTGTGAAGCGGAATTCATGGCTGAACACTATACGATGCCAATTTGATGGCAGCCATGATGATCGGCTGCGACACCACTCCAGACGACTCCACCGATGTTGTGAGGTCAAAGGCAAACGTCTTAAATTCTTCTGTGAGAGTAACCCCGCCTCAGACAAGCGCCTGAGATGGTAGACGGTACCACAGGAGGTATAGACGTGGCTGTAATGCGTTGAATAGTCGACAATGATACCGTTGGAGCAGTTCGGGCCTGGCGAACAGTCATTCTATCTTGCCTCGTATTTGTGCTCCTTGGCCTTCCAGAGCCTTCATTTCGTCGGCAATTACCTTGTAGCAACAACAGCTGCCAACATCTTTGCACACCAGTGTTTGTACGCTGCAGGTGGGGCCCATTCCTCGATATGACCGCTCAGCTTCACGCAACCCTACAATGCGACCAGGTTCGAAGTCGTTTAGTTGTCTGTAAGGTCTTATCGTCGTAATGGCATCTTTAGTTGCTTCTTTACGGAATTACAATGGCAACAACAAAAAAAGATAAATTTTCCGCCTCTATTACTGGTTTTATACTTTGCGAATTGCGCACTAGAAACGCGCGTTATGATCGCAATTCCTGTTCATTTGCCTTGAAACTTTGATAATTTCAGGATGTTTTTGCATAGCAAATTTCGTCACGAACGCAAAAGTCCTTCTTGCTGCTTCGTTTTTTTTTTTTTTTTTTTTTTTTTTTCCAT
>KK115982.1:1170483-1219542 GCA_000611955.2 Stegodyphus mimosarum
AATATACAAATTTAAAAAACCCAGTCCCTTATATTTTAATAATATTTGATGATCCATTTGTTACAATTCATTAGCAGAAATTACAACTTTTATAAAAATATAATATCTGAAAATTCTTTACTACTAATTAACATGAATATTTTATGTAATGATTTAGCTCAGAATTATGAATTTTAATGCCCTTAAATTATTTGAAAAGCATCATTTAAAAATATATTCACTGAATACCATAGAATTTCAAGAAGTTAAGCTCTAAAGATCAAAATTAATTTTGTAACTTTTCTTCCATGTATATAAAATTTTGATTAATTAATTTTTTTTACTATGGACCTTTCTATTTATAGTAGTTAACTACCTTTGAAACATAAATTCATGCTTGAAAGTACATACTAGCATTAGGCTAGAAAATATTAACCAGTTTTGCCCACAGCAACGAATACCTGTAAAATTTCTGCTGTATGACCCCGTATATCACCAGAAGGCATTTTGTGATTTCACTTGTCAATATCGAATTTCGTGCGCCTGGTATGTTGCTCATAAAAGTGTATAAGGTTTATGAAACAAATAGGTATGCAATTTTTAAAACTTAATACATTATTTAAACAAATACAATCTCGATATTAACTACTTTTTACACCTATGATTTCATACCATATGGGAAAATAGCTGCTAGTCTAGTTTTATACCCTCAGAAGAAAATACAGATTATTTTTTCTTTCTGAGCACTATTTGAATGGTATTTGAAAAATGCACCAACTAACGGGATTTTCTATAACTTACTCTTTTTTTTTTGTAATTCATATTTTCTCTAATTTTTTCATTTACATGCTCAGTTTAGTTGATTATCACAAAGCAGACTAGGACTATCTGCCTAAGGGGACAGATGCCTTTGTGGAGAGTTTTCTAAGGGAAATTGGCTCCTACACATTACACATGTGGGAAACCATGAAAAGGTCCATGTAGCCAGTCCGTTTGCTTGGAATCAAAACTAGGCGGGAACTACCAGCATTCAGCTATTTTACTGCTCAGCCACTGGTGGATTCTTTACATGCTTGGAATCAACACTAATGCAACTGTGTAAAAGTTTATAACCATACAATTTTGGCCTGAATTTTGTGATATGCATTTAAAGCTGTATTTGTATTGATACTGACTGTAGAGAATTTGCTTAATTTCTCAGTCTACTAGAGTAAAATTTACTAACATGAAATGTTGCATATTATGATTAAAATTAACCTCACTACAATGTCTCTTCTCTTATCATCATATAAAGTTATTTAAGAATTTGTTCATGAAAAATACCGCCATGTACTATATCATTACAGCAGTTTGATACTAAGGCCTAAACCATAGTCAGATACTAGGAACTACAATGGTTATGATTCTATTACAAATCTCAGTTAAAGTTATATACAGCTGCACAGCCGTAGCTAGAGTTTTCAGCGCCTGGGGACAACTGAAGATTTCATGCTCTTCTGTTTGCCAAGAATGGGGAACATTTGACTCAAAAATTTCTTAATAAAAAACAGTAGAATTATTCTAAGCTTACATTAGAAATATTTTAAAGACCATATCCAAAAATTTTAAACCATTACATCCATTATGTTAACTTATGCTACCTTCGTTTGTAATAATACAACTTGGCAAGTGTTGCCATTGCTGCAAGAAACCTAAGAATTTTAATTTACGTAATCATTTCCAAGACTGTTGTCATTTTGCAAATGCATAGGATCTTTAATCAATCTCTAATTGTTAACTAGATGATTGATTATTTGAATGAATAATTCTTTACCCTTTAAAACTTTATTTTTTAATAAAACACCTAATTTATGTAATTCAAAATACACTTATTCATTAATATATCAAACTAACATCAGCATTACAGTACTTAATATGTTTGATCTATGATATAGCTAAAAGATGTTTCTCTCTCTCTCTCTCTCTAGGTACTACAAACCTACATAAGGATCATATAATTTTTAAAGCACTTTTAATTAATGTAATTTAAAATTCATTTACAGTAATTTCCTTAGTTAGGTATGTATGGTATTCTGTAAACCTTAATATAATTTGAACTTTAAGTTAGCCAAATATATAAATTGCTTACGTGTAATTTCATGGTAAACAGCAATATTTCTTATTATTATATGTATATATAGTTTAAATAGTATTATTTAATTGCATGAATATTGTTTGAATACGAAAATGGGGTTGGGGAAAGGAGGAATTTTTCTGAAGTCCTTACTTCTAACTTGTACATTTCACTTTTGATGTTACAGCTTTGCACAACTGCGAATTTACATAAGTCACATGTTAAGCTAAGGGGTTCATGTATACTTTAATGCATGCAACAGGTAAGTGTAATAATTGCAGCATTATTGTTATAAACAAAAGGTGTTTCTAATGAAATACATTTTGAAAATTTATAAAGAACGTATTAAAAATTGTTTATTTACTTTTTTATTATATTAGAACTAACGCATAGGATATCAAAGAAGAAAGACTATTCCTTTGCAGAAAAATATGTGCATATTTATCAAGAGGAAAAGATTATATTCTTCGAAAAAAAAATTAAATCATTTATTTATGTATTTCATTGTGAAAAGCAAAATTAACGATATTTTTTGTGTTGAATTTTTACAATTAAAAATTTAATTAAAAATGTGCTTTCAGTTAAAATGCGAAGGGATTATTCATATATATATTCAGTTTGTGACTTTAAACAAAATTAAGATTTACATTATTGCATATAAACATATTTACATGTTGCATATTCATAAGTTGCAAGTGGCTGAATTTGAAAGGAGTATTGGAAAAATATGCATCACAATGTTAAATAACACTCTGAACCTAAGTTTTCCATGATTTAAAATACGTATTCAGTGGAATGAAGGAACATCAAAATAAAATTAATGGCTATCTTATGAAAATTTCAGGTGTTTACTTTAAATGGACCTGTAAAGTGTTTTAATTAGTCATGTATGTTTAAAATATGCTCTTTAGTACTGTTCATAAAATCTAAAATGTAATATGAATTCTGCTTTTTATAATAGCTTAAAAATCCTCTGACATTGTAAAATGTTTTAATTTAATTTAACATTGAAAACACATTTAAATGTTTACATTAAAACTGTAATATTTACATTAAACAAATTTTTAAAAAAAACCTGGAATTCTTTTAATGCTGAAATTTATTAAAAGATATTTAAAGTTACATTCAAAAATAAATAATCTTGTCAATTTTCAACTTTTGCAGGTATTTTATTCAAGTAAAACATAACTTTCTTGCTTCAAGTTGTTGATTATTAATTAGTGCATTGCTCTTTATTGCATGTATAATTTGAAGTTGTAATGGTAATCATATTTTGTTAGTTATTCTAAATTCGAATTTGCTAAAAAAATCACATATTAGCTTATTTTTATTAGAAATCTTATGGTAAATATTAATTATGGTTTTACTGATATCAATAAATTCTACATGATACATAAAAGCTTCATTTGAAAAACTATTCAAGCATGATGTTTAAGATTTTGTAAATCCAGTTGTAGGGTTCCTCACTCTTTTTGTCTAAAGTAAACGTTGAGGAACCTAGTGAACTGCTTAGCAATATATCAATGAGTTCAAATAACTAAAGATGTAGACTCAAGATGAGTTAAGCTACTCTTTATTTCATTCAAATAAGAATAACAGTTTCAAGTAACTTTCTTGGGCTTACAACAAAGCCTCCACTCAGGCTTAAACTCAAAATAAGAAATAAGAACTAAACTAAAGGAGACTTAACCGAAGCTAAACACAAGTATCTAACATAGTTGGCCCTTAATTTAAACTAGCCGGCAAATATAAAAAGGCAAGTAATAATACGGCCAAGCACAACAGCTTCAAGAGAGACTTAGCTGAAACCAAACACGTGCCACTCATGATTCCTAACTCTCTCTTACGAAGTAAGCTGAACCTTCCTTAAATACTTCTTCTAACTTACATGATTGCATTGCATTCTACATGATTCTAAAAACTCATTCTGGTAAGGAGTTGAAAGTGGAAACAAGAATTGATAGGAAAGGTTATCTAAATTAAAATAACTGTAAAAAATTAAAATATACCGTACAATTTATAAGTAACAGACACAACCATGAAGGCTTAATTAATGATTTTACTGAATTACATAAGTTTTATTTTAGAAACATACATTATTTACTTATTTGAAGCAAATATAGATTAATAGATGATGAATGGAAGATTTTGTGGTTAAAAGTTTGTGTGGTGTGTATTTCGTGATCAGACATTACTATGAAAGAAAAAATGGTTACATCATTCTGAAGATAATCATTATTATTAATATCATTATTTTTTCGGTGAAAGAAGTTTTTTTCTTGTATGATTTTCACATTTATTTGTATAGCACAAACTTAGAAGAAATATTATATCTATAAAATAATCATAATATATTTGGTACATCTTTGTCAACTAATGTTAAGTTTCCCTTCTGCACTGTAATATGTAACACGTGAATTTAAAAATTTGCAGAACCAAAATAGTTTTTTTGTGAACCAAAACACAACAAACAGACAGCAATGAAATTTTAAAACCGAAAATGTACAAAAACTGACAAATTTTACAAAATTCCTTAATAAGCAGATTATTAAAGCAGTGACTGAAAATGATAAAACAAATCATGTGAAAATATTAAGAAAAACTATTGGAAATTTCAATAATGATAATTATATAGAATCTGATAAAGTGAAAACTATTTTACACATATTCTATACAGATCTTAAACGAGCGTATGACCAACAAAAATATAGGAAAATATTTTTCTATACAAAGGTTTAATTATTGGATATTTCTATAGAAATCTACAAAAAAATTATTTAGTACATGTATTAATAAAATATTCTCTACACTTTTATTACATAATAAATTGTTCAAAGAAGATAGCAGATCTTATTTTGAAGTCTATTGGCTAAGCTGAATTTGTTAGAAATAAATTATACCACATAATAAACTGTCATTCGGTGATATTCAATAATATGCGGTCATTCATATTCCTTTGAGTTGCCATCAAAGTAACTGGGAGGGGGGGAATGTGCACGGCAACCCTAAGGAGAAATTTTTGTAGCAGTGCAGAAAGGACAGAGACCATCTGTCAAGTGGTGCTTATTTAAAGTCTTGAAATAAAGAAAAAATGTTATTACCGTGTGCATAATGTCTGATTGAAGTTCTTCATGAATGCAGTGGCAACAATGTGCTAGAGACAACCAAGATCCACATCCTTCCATAGTTTCACCATAATTTTATTTATTTTGGAACTTAAATCTTGCTTGAAATTAATTTTTTTTAATCTATTTAACTTTTAATATTTAAATCCTAAATTTATAACATATCCATTGATGTGAATGTTTCAGATATTCTACATGAGTCGCTTATATAATCTCATCAAATTTGTAGTTTTATACAGTTTTATTTAACTATTTATTAAAATAATCAGTTTGATACAAAATGTTTTGAAAAGATCAATTTCAGAACTTCAGAAAGCTTTGAAAGAAGAAATTCGAGGGGGGGGGAATAAGATGAATTTGGAAAATTAATTTCACAAATTTTAGCAAGTAAAATGTATTGTGAAATCGGAATTATGTTTACTAAAAAGTGTGGAAATAACGCCTGCACAACAGTCACAAAAAGGATAGCTTCTTGCAAATACTAGGGCCTCATTAAGATGCCATAATACAAAGTCATTATATCCTAACATACTACATTACTGCAACGAAAATCTGGTTTGTAAAACCGCAAGAAAACACGTCTTTGCATCAGAAGAAGTGGACGTTAAGATGTCAGATCGAGGCCTTCACAACGGTCGCAATACAGTAGAATTTTGGAATTTTGCAGATTATTGGCGACATGATGCAACTTCTTTGCAACTACAACATCATACGTGACGAGAATGCTACGTTATTATGACGCCATCCTGTTCCTCGGGTGAACATAAAAAATGAAATTATTTTTAGTATAGTGTATACCCATACACTATACAAATGCATAACATTTTCCACCGTAAATGTCAATAATTATAGTCCAAGGTAATACACAGCTACACACTGAGCAACATCACCAATAAGTAGACTGAATTACATCATTAAAATAAATTCACTTGTTTTAGAAAATATTTGGTACTTTCTGATTATTTACGCTCCTTTCCCAAAAAGTCATCAACTGTTGGAGACGAATTTTTCAGCAACTAAGAAGCAAAGGCAAAGCCATTTTTTCAAATGGCAGATGAATAAGATTTTTGAAAAACAGCAACAAATTAACAAAATTAAAAACATAAAGAAACATGCATAATAAATCTCATTTTTTGCATTGCTCTCTTCTGCCCCCTCCCAATATACAACAAAGTTTTTACTTATCAAAATCAGAGATTTGCAAATTTGGCAATGAACGTGCTGCTCTTTTCCCACGTACAAAAATATCTGTTTTCAGTTACAAAAACATCGCAGAATTGCACAAATTTGGCATTGTATATACTGTTGTTTTTCCACACAGTGCTGTATTTTCGCTTAAAGAAATCAGAGAATAGCAAAAAAATAGGGATCACCGCACAAGTTTTCATCCCTAAAATAATATCGTTTATAAAGTACAACTTCATGCAATGCGAATTTTTTTATTTTCTACTGTTAGACAAAACACCGTATTTCTAAAGAAGTGCAACGTTTTCTTTTTGATAATCCTGTAAAATCTATATTCCCATTAGGATTCCTTACAAGAAAATGAAATGCCCTCGACGAAAAAAAAAATAATGACCAGTTTGGCACCTTCCTGTAAATTAAAATAAAGCACCCTTCAAGATCATCTTTTCAATTTTCATTTTCTATCAATGATAGAAAAGAATTTATAAGAAATAAAGCAGTAAAATTATAAGTAATTAAATGGTGTTTTTATCAAAAAAATATAATTTTAAAATTAATTAAACATTTTTGCATAAAAATGTAACTAATTCAGCAATAATTTCCTTTTTTTTTTTTTACATCTGAATTTTAATTTTTTTACATATTAGATGAATGAAAATAGAAATTATTTATTTTACGTCAAATACAGTACATACATAATTTTCAGTTTAATAAATCTTTTTTCGGGACATACTCATACACAGGGCTGGATTAACCACTAAGCAATATAAGCACGTGCTTAGGATAAAGAAAAATTACCGTAAACATACATGAGGGCAACAAAATCTTTCAAGTGATTAGGGCCTCTATCAAGTCTCAATCCGGCCCTGCTTGCACACAAATAAGGCTTAAATAATTTTAGTCTGGAAAATAATATTTCACCTTTTGCAACACGAGCAGGCAAAGTCAATAATATTCTTAATGAAACAAACAAGTTAGAAAAGATAAATCATTAGATGTATTTATCTGCAAAATGTTGAAAGAATTTTGAGTTTAAAATTTATTTTTTTGTAAACATCTTTTAAAGCACGTCTTTATATTTTGTCCCTCAAATTGTTATTTTTCCCATAGATTTTCCTGATTAACTTCTGATAACCTGCATAGGAAACAAATTACCACTGTGAAATTTCAGTAGTTCAAAACACTCACTTATGTATGCCCATGCAATATCAAAAACACATGAAATGCATAATTCTAAATTTATCTTCAGGTATTTGCAGGATTCATCTTGATATTCACACTGAAACTGACATGTCTTTTGCCTTCATCAGATTTTAACTGCAGATTTAAATTCAAATTCACCATCTATGTATTCATGAAGTTTCTTGACAATTTTAAACATATTCCTATGATTAGAATTCGATCTGCACTCTATGAAAAATGTTTATTTCTCTTCAGTGGATTCTAATGCAAGTTTCATATTCATAGTTTTATTTTAAATCTGCTGGCTGATAGGATTTATTCTGTTGTGCCAAATTATCATACAGGCAATAAATTTCAAAATCTTTAAAATAGAAATTTTGTGCTTCATGTTGCTTTATTAACATTGGTGTCATTTATTATTTCACAAAATGGGTCATAAACATCTTACAGTTGACATCTTGGAATTTGCTTTCCCGCTGGGTAACTGATGGATCCTTTAATGTTGTTAGATATTAAAATTGGAATAAAAGAATTGGTCAACTCTTTGGGGAAGAAGCATAGAATGAATATTTGGTTAAAAACACGAATGAAAAATTCTTAAACTGGAAACTACAGAGCAAAATAAAATGGTAGTCTTGTGAAATTTGGGAAGGGAAATAAACACAGCACAGGCAGCTATAGGAACAATTAGGGGTCTTTTTTAATTAATGGGGGAAATATTAGTTGATTTAACAATAATTTTAATTTTATGAGGTCAGAAGCTGAAGAACCTATGAGTAGTACTAGCCTTCTACACTCATGTCCATAAATTAAGGATAATGCAAAATCAGGCAAAGGAAGAGTTAAAAGCAAAACAAATTTGACTTATCTGTAAAGCTTATCTATTAAACAAAAGGTAAAGAGCAAAAAAAGATGCTATATGTTTGATATTATTAAAAAAACTAGCGATTTTTTCTCCCCCGAGCAAATTACAAGAAAAAATCTATTTACAAAAAACCAATATTACATGGTTGGTATGATTGTTAATACACTGTATGTCTCCTAGACGATGCAATACAGTCCGTACAACGCCTAGGCATGCTGAGTATCAAATTATCGATCTGATCTTGGGGGATATTACACCACTCAAAAAGCAATGCTCTCCGAAGTTCCGGTAGACATGTAGGAGGAGGTTGACGGGCTGCAACTCGTCAGCCAAGTATGTCCCACACATGCTCTACTGGATTCAAGTCCGGTGAGAACGCTGGACAGTCCATACGGGTGATATCCTCTGATTGATGGCATTCGCTTAAGATGTTTGCACGGTGAGGACGGGCGTTGTCATCCATAAACACAAATTGTGTGCCTATGGCGCCCCCAAAACAAATGTACATGTTGTTCCAGAAAGACGTCCTGATAGATTTGGCTTGTCATGGTTCCAATTTTAACATGCAGGTCAGTTCTGGAACCCAGAATAATTCCACCCCAAACGAGCACTCCTGCACCACCGTAACGGTGTTGTTCAATGATGTTTTCTTGGTGGTAACGGGTATCTGGAGCTCTCCATATGAAAGTCCGGCGGGAATCAGACTGCAAGCTAAAATTGGGTTCGTCGGAAAACATCACACACGCCCACTGTTGCAGTGTCCACAATGCATGCTCTCTACTCCAGGCTAACCGCAGGCGACAGTGAGTTGCAGTAAGTGGAACGCATCTGACAGGTCTACGAGCATATAGACCAATCTGCCCTAAGCGTCTATACATGGTCTGCCTTGAAATTGTTGTACCATTGGCTGAAGAGAGCTGACAAGACAGGTCTGAGGCTGTGCTCCGCTTGTTTCTTTTGGCAGTAACTGCCAAATACCGGTCCTCATTCGGTGTTGTAACTCTGGGGCGACCTGTGCTGTAACGTCTACTCACATTACCATCATCTTGGAATCGTTGCCAAAGCCTGGAGATGATACTCTGGGCAATTCCAAATTCGTCTGATACTTCCAGTTGGGTACGCCCACATTCCAGACGGCCGATAATTCTAACACGTAAAAAATCCTCCAAATTCGGTCCTTTGTGTCATAACTATTCGGTTATTGCACTGAAATGCTTACAAAGCGCCTGAGAACAATTTTACTTCTTTGCCTGTATTCCTTATATATCACTCTCTTACACTCTTGTCATTGTGACGTACCATCGGTGCCATCTGGTTACTTCCTGAAATTTGCATATGATTCTTGAAGATGTGTGCAGTGATTTTACAGGTGATATATTTATTTTAGAGTTCGATTTTCGCATGATTCCGAATTATCCTTAATTTATGGACATGAGTGTATTATATACTTTGCAACTCCAATGCAAGTGCTTTCGAACTCCATTTTTGTGCATACCGACTAAATCACTATCAACTTTTAGGATAATAACAGTATTTCGATCACAGTAAGTTTCATACAAGCCCGTTTTCAGGTGTAGATTAAGACTAGAATGGAATATTTTATTGATTGATTTATATTGAAGTTAACTTCAATAGCACTAACATCAAAGTGATACCTTGACACACATCATTAATTCATTCCATATCCTTGGACGTATACCAAGAGAACTCTTAGAATAAAGAATAAAAGAGAAAATAATTACTCCGTTCTTATAAAAAAAAACCAGTGTTATTATTATAATGCTGCTTAATAAAAATACAAATTCAATGGGTGAAATATATACTGTACATAAATGATATACTGTACATGCTAGTGCATATAAACCCTTTATGTTATCCAGATCACAGGCAATTTTACAACACGCTCTAACATTTCTGATCAATTTTTTGCAATTGATTTCACTCCCTTCACAACTTTAGCTGATTTAATAGCGTCTTTGTTTTTCAAAATCATACTTGATATAAGGTATGCCTGTCATCTTCATAATTTTCAACAATCTTTTTTATTTGGGGGGGGGCTCCTAACAAATTCTTTCATTGCTTGACTCTTCTCATTAACTTTCCTGAAAGTTACTGCTAATAAATTTACAAAATATTTACATGAAAAAACATAAAATTACTTGAAATTTCAGACTTAGAGCATGGGTTGTTTATTAAATACAAAGCAACAGGTACCATGTGCAGTTGTAGCATTGTCTTGAAAGTGGTAAACAAACGCAGTGCAAATTGTCATGATTCATTTTTCTGGAGTCATATTCCAAGCAAATATAATATACCAAACAAAAATTTTCGGATCAAAACAGAAAGGATACCAAGTTGGACATATTTCAAAATAGGCATATACCGAGATACCGCTGTATTGCCACTGGGGCGGTTTTGCTAGACTTTCAATTTTTCGAATAATGCGCCAACTGTTGGTTTGATAGAGTGATAGTCAAGTTTTTGGAAGATTTCTGCCAGAATCCTAATCATATAAATTAAATTAACACTTAGGTTAAGTGTCCAACACTGTTTTTTCTGGAAGCCTTCACTGTACACTTAAACAGAAAACTGTGAAATAAAGCTTCTCAGAAGATACTTTTGACACACTATGTCAATTTGCATTTGCATTGTATTACAAAGCTAAAAATTGTTAAGTTACTAAATCAGAAAGAAGGATCAAATTATAATAATTAAACCAAAGCATTTAATTATATTTTAAAAATTTATTCAACAATGTACATTCTTAAGGGGATTTGGATATTCTACGAGAAAATTTAGCAGTTGTGAGTTACTCAAGTTAACACTATACTGAAATCACAATTTTACGTATGTAAAATACCTCTGTTTCGATCTATCCACACATCGTCATGCAGAAATTTCTCTATCTTGTCCTAGGAATAAATGGAATATATTTCACTTTTGGAGAGAAACTCAAAGTTTTGGCACAGTGAATCTCACACCTAAGCTTGAGATGAATTAAGTTTAATACTAATTTGTGGCCATTTGTTATAGTAATACTGGAATGTCCTGACAACACAGAACTTTTGAAAATATAAATGAAGGAAACAGAAGTGCAGATGAAAAAAAAAATAAGAATGAATGCTGTAGCATTTTATAAGATCTACGCAGTTTAAGAAACTCGGTAGAAGCCAACAGAAAATGTGAAGATGAAAGTGAAGTAAACAAGTAACAAGGACGACCTTGATAAGGCACTAAAACTTGGATGGCACTAAAACAAGTTCTAGGACAAAACTTGACAGACTGTACAGGTTAAAAAGTACAGCCTGAATTTAATGACATTTTATGTTTGCGCAGAGCTTCCGTATTGATTCAAGTAGATGATTTAACAAACGTTTTCACAGAGAAATACAGGGCAGGGCAAAGCAATCTGCTTATTTAGAAATTCGATTAAAACACGTATTTCAATTTTCGTGTTTGTGAAAATGTAGCTCTAAATTTCTTATGTCTTTACTAATGTATATATATATTTAATTCTTTGAACAATTTCAAGTACAACATTTAAATTTTATGTTTACACCGTTTTAAAGATGATATCAGGCAAATGGCATCCATTATTTTCAGTACACTGCGTTAATCGAACTAGCAAGTTTTGCTCAACTTTTTCCAGCATATCGACCGGTATGTTGGCGACAGCTTGACAAATGTTCTTCAAGTGATCCAGAGTCCTAGGACGATCGCTGTAAGCAAGTGATTTTAAATAGCTCCATAAAAATAGTCGCATGGGTCTAAATCCAGTGACCATGCTGGCCAGTACAGACTGTCCCTCAAGGAAATGAAGCGTCCTGGGAATAATTGCCGCAAAACAGTCATTGACACACATGCTGTGTGTGCTGTGGACTGTCCTGTGGAAACCATGCATCTCCCACATCCATCTCATTGAGTGTTGGCAGGAAAACTCCTGAATTATGTTAACATAACAGTCAGAAGTCACCGAAACTGCCCGTTCATTTTTTTTTCAAAAAAGCCATTGACCAATTATTCCACCTCGCAATACTGCACACCAAATAGTCACACGTTGTAAATGTAGGGGATGCTGATGAAAGTGTCTCGGGTTATCAGGGCTCCAGCGCATTTTCTGCTTATTTACAGATCCCAAAAGATGAAAGTGAGCCTCATAACTGAAGAGAATATTTGCGTCATGAGGCATGCTCGCTCTCTCGATTGCGATTACCCTCACCCTGCTCACAGCAAACATCGCTTCAGGGATAGAAATTCAAATAAGCAAGTTTCTCTGCCCCACACTCAAGGGCACTGAACTACTGATGCTGGCCTAAAAGTACACATAAGTTTTATTATTTAAAAAATATTTTGTGTTATACATTTGTATTAAATTCAATTATTTTTTCATTTTAATTAATTTCCAAATATTCGTCCGTAAATGCATAATTATTAATAAAAATTTAAATGGTTAATTACTGTCAGAGAAGTTTGGTAGCGCTTGCCTGCAATTCTTGTAGGTCCACTTCTGCTGGACCTTCTAATGACTAGTGCTATCTACTGCACATGCGCGCCCACCTCAGTTGCCACAAAAATATTACATTTTGGCTACAGCATGGGTTGCCTGTTTTTGTTACATAGCATGCTGCCTTGTGAATACTTTTCAGAAAGGTGCGGAAAATCAGAAGACACTAAATATTTTCTTAAATTAGCTTTAATTAAATCATTTGAGAGCATTATTTCCTTTAACTAATTCTTAAGTTAAGAAATAATAATGGTTTACAAATACTGCATTTAGAAACTAGTATCTAAAACAGCATTACAGATTCAAAATGTTAATTTTGCATTTTCTCATTATAGTTAGTTCACATCTGCAAATAAACACACAATGTCAGGAATCTTAAAAAAAAGGATGCACAAAACTTTCAAAGACTTTCAGAGAACTGAAGGGGGGAAAGGACTATGCACAGAATACTTTGAAGTCAAGTAACATACATTAATGACTAAAAATTCAGCATTAGCCACACAGAAGATACTCTGTAGGCTGATAAAATTTATGAAAGAGGAATAAAAAAACTTACAACAATGCATAAGCAAAATAACACTATAAATAAGGGCACAATGTAATTATGAAATTAAAAACAGAAACAGGATGTAGTTATTTATTTCATATATATCTGAAATATCTTACCCAGTGATTATGGTTTATGGATAACTTAGGAGACAAAAAAATGTATAAATTAGAGAATTTCTATAAACTAATGGAAACTTGGAATGGCATAACTGTAATATGGTGGAAATATATGTTTTCATATAACTGGTCTCATTGATAGCTGACATGTAGCTTGAAACACAAGGATAAGAAATTAACATTTTTACATTTTACATTAAAGAAGTTTAGCAAGATTTGCAATTCTAGAGGTAAAGACTTTAGAAATAAGCAAGCAGCTGTATTAAAATAACATGCAGATAATGTAAGTAGGGAATATAAAACCGATTTACCTGAAGAAGCATCCCAGAATTTTAAAGAACCATCTGCATGGCTAAATATAAAGATTTCACATGTAAAAATCTCACAAAGTTAGATTATAAAAATGAACATTAAAAGAAAGTATACAATGTAATTATTTGTAGCTCTCTTCACAGTCTGTCACTCTCATACTCTCTCCACATATAGACATGTACATAACTACATTATGAGACAACGAAAATGCAACGCCGTCAATGCATGTTCGAACGAATGTACAAATTGCAGGGTAGACATAGTGCACTGAGTTACGCAAATCATGAGAAATGTGTTGCCTTCTCGCACAGGAGAGACAAGAAATAAGGCTTCTGCAGAATTCGCAATTAGTTGCGCTGCACCTACTGGGCAGAGTAATCATTTTGCAAACTGTTTTTCTATCGTAGGATGCTGACAACTGAAGCACTTCTAGCAGACAAACGAGTACACCAGGAGCATGGTGATCGGACTACGAACAGGCTGGCGCCTGGGCCGAAACGCAGAGAGCAGGCACCTACATGTGTCTACGGTGCACAGGCTGCGGCAAAGATGGTTTGAAGAAGAGAATGTGGCATGTTTCAGGGGTGGCAGTGCTGCCAGAGCGACTTCAGCACGTGTAGAACAACGCATCCGCAGGACACTTTTGTTGACATTTTGCAGCAGTTACAGGACATTCTTGATGCTCCTGTATTGACTAGGGCCATTATTTGTCCACTGGCAAATGCACAACGCTCATTAAGAAGACTGACGGTGAGCCAACATCACAAACGCCTCCGTTAGTGATGGAGTTGAACTAGAGACACACGGACTTCGCAGTGGCATAATGTGGCCCTTTGAGAAGACAAACTGTGGCAAATAGTTAACAGGGAATGGACATCTAACCCTCAGAAGACAATCTGCATGCTCTTTGTGTCTGTACCCAGATATGTTGCTGTCTGTATCGCCGCCAGTGTTGGTCCTATAACTTACACAGCATACTGTACAGTCGCTCTTGTAATAAGTGTATCATGTTGTAATAAACATCACTTATTATTCTTTGTGGTGTTTCTCCTTTTGCTGATTTTCATCACTTTCCGCACATGCTTTCATGGTGTTGCATTTTTATTATCACACAGTGTATATATAGTTGAACAGAATTAATTAAAAGTTTTCAATTAAATATTTTTCATGATTCCTATCTATCTATCTATCTATACGTACACGCACGCACGCACGCACGCACGCACGCGCACGCACACACACACACACACACACATATATATATATATGCATACAACATCTTACCCTGTAATTATGATTTCTGGATAACTTTGAGTAGATGCACCCCAACTGCCTCCATCAATAGGCCATTCCTGATGAAAACAAATGAATTCAGGTTTAGTATGGGAAAATAAGCTTCATTACTTCTAATTTGGAAAAAAGCATACATATATAAATAAATTTGGTTAATAAGTAACTTCTAATATGAAACCACCAGAAATCAGTTCAACATGTAAACTAAATCAATCAATCAGAAAATTCCCATTCCACATCAGCATTTCAAGCCTGTCAGCATACCTAGCATGAGAATATATACCTGATGGGTAAGAGAAGCTTCATCCATGCAAAACATATACACTAGATTCTTCACTAATTATGGAACAATCAGAAAAAGTTATAAGTAAAAACTGCATGAAAAAGATAAATGAAATTTGCATAAAATACAACAAATATTATGAGTGTTTAACTGACTAAAAATTACTTCGCAAAAATATTTTTACAAAATAAAATTATCTTCTAAATGGACTTACTGCATGTTCACTCAACAAAGATATATATGAAAGTTTAGAACATTCCCTCTATACTTCCAAGTAGTGAGCTTTCCATTTCTCAGTACACTATGATCTGCATATTCAAATATGAAAATGCCAGCCTAATACACATGTAAGCTCTGTTATAATAGTCTGTTTGAGCTCTGATACTAGGATAATAAGCAGCTACCCAGTTTTCCTCATTCTGAATAATGTCTGATAATATATACAGGTAATACTTGGACTCATCTTTGAAGTGAGACCACTGAACGGAGAATTCATTTCATATGATTGCATATTCAGTTCACTTACTCCTTCCTGTAACATGACGTAAGGCAGCATAAATTTTTAGAAAAGAGACTTTTGGCCTGAAGCAATATTATCATGAGAAGCACCAACCTACTGGAAAAAGATGAATCCCTGTCATTCTTACAAAATAATTATTTGCAGATTTTTACTTATAACTGGTACCTATATACAGAGTTTACTTATATTGTAATCTTTCTCAACAAGTTTCAAGTCTAGCATTCTTACACAAGATAAATATCTAAAATTTCTTCCTCATTTTTCTACACAGTTCCCCTCAACTTTAGCACACTTAGCATAGCAATCAGTTTAATTTTGAATAATAAAATATTAGTCTTAAAATTCATTTCTGAATGCCATGATTCATATCATCATTGTAATGTAAACTATTGAAACACAGCTTTAGATTTTGAAACAAACGAAAGTCAGTCAAGACCAGCTCTGGTGAACATGGTGGCTGCAGAAGAAACTGAAATCTGCAATATGTAATTACAATGTCATAAATGCCCCAGTGAGCTATAATGCTGTCATGATAAAGTGACTTTTCTAATAATGTTGCCATTGCATTTCACTTTTGTAGATTGTTGGAGTTGACTCAAAATGTTAGCAAAATACATATAAAGCTGTTATCATGCAATTGTGAAGCATGTAATCAATCAGTAGAAGATTCTCATCTCAAAATATAGTGCTTAAAATTTTCCTGGCATACTTCTGTGTTATGTGGAGTCAGGAAGATCCACTGCACTTTTACATCATGTTTTCATATTATTTCTGTGTTTCATGGTATAGCACAAGCCTTCAATACCCCGAGCTTTTTAGGCAGGGTATTTTCCGGATCCAGCACAGACGCCAATTTCCATAGCAACCTGAGAAACTGTCACCTGCCTACTTTCCATTCTAAGAAACTATCACTCGTCTATTTTCCATTAGATTCTTCAGTGGTCATTGCAAACGGGCTTGACGTTGTGCAGAGGTCAATGGTGGTCGGCGGAAGGGGCGCCGTGACATCAGCCCGCTTTTTGTGAGCCGTCTATGAAGGGTCCTTGCGGTCACTGAAGCACTAGTTTCACGTACAATTGACGATAATGATGCATCTGGGGCTGTGAGTGCCGCTCTGACGATTGCTCGATCTTCACGTTCTGTCGTTTCTCTAGGCCTACCGCTTCCTTCTTGATGCTGTGTGCGGCCATGGTTCACTGATTCCTGCCAACATCGTCTAATAGTGGCATCGCTCCTGCTCAAATGTCAAGCTATTCGCCAATAAGACCAACCGGCTTCTTTGAACCCAACTACACGACCTCTCTCAAATTCTAACATCTGCGCATATTGCTCGCGCACCTGTATGCGAGGCATATTTACTGTCTACCAGAGTACACGGAATGAAATTCGTGAAGAATTTATGACCTGGAATCGTAATTTCTCCTTTCAAATATCCTGCCAGTTGTGCAGATCAGATGATCAGCTGTAGCGACGACCGTTCATTCATTGGCAGCCAAAATGTAAAATTTTGCAATTTCCGTCAAAACCTGCATGCATATCAATTTGTGTCCAATTTGCTTTATATCTTCTGGGTGCGTCGTTTTCTTTGTCTAAGAGTGTACTTCACTCTTACTTCCACTTCACTTCACTACTTCATCTTACCTCCGATTATATTATATACTAGACTAATTTTGATAAGATATATTGAAGCAACATTACTTTATACATAAATCTATACTCTGAAAGCATATTTAAAAAACGTTCTTTTAAATTATATACACTGGAGTAAAATAGAAACCTGGTACACCTTGGTCACTGCCTAATAGATCTACCTCAAGATCAGGGGTCAGCAACCTTTTTATCAATACGGGCGCAATATTAATTCAAAAGTTATTAGGGGCATATAAGAAAACTTTAAAAGAATGAAAGTTTTATTTAAAAAAATACAATTAGATATTCTTAAGTTATAAGTACAAAACAAACAATGATAAATACAAAGATCTGAATTAGTATGACATCTGACATTGCAAATTTTCCAACTCATTATAACTGGGAGTATATTTAAAAGTACATGTCCTTAAACAGTTATCTAAATTAGAATCTGTAAGCTTTGATAAATATTTTGTTTTTAGATACAATATATTTGAAAAATATGTGGAATTTTCTCAATACGTGTTGACTTTTGGGAAATGAGTAGATTTTAAATATTACAGATATTTCTCACACAGTCAGTGATAAAGCAATGTGCATACTGTAGAAGGAAATGCAAAGTTTTGTCCAAAAACGTTTTCAATTTTTACTAGATGCTAATTTAACATGATGATAAATATCAAAATCTAGAAGAGCCAAAAAATACATTAATCAGTAGTGCATTTGTAGTTACATGGAAATACATACATTTTATTCACATTGCATAAAACAGCATCAGTGGGAGGGTCATGCCCTTAAAATTTAATTAAAGTTTTTGCCACCTCTATGACTGTTGCTCTTATGCTTTAAATATTATGCTTGTTACTTGACCTTACATTTTGTTTGGCAATTGTATGCGAAAATAAGTCATATCTAATACTGCTGCGAGTCATATGTTCATTAAAAATGTCCTAAATAAAAAGAGCAATTAAAGGGAAAGATTTGAATCTTTACTGTAATTTTGACCAATAACGTTTTATAAATGAACTAAAATTGATTAAAGCAGTTTAAAACTGAGTGATATCTCTTTGTTCTTAACACAAGTACAAATGTCACACATTACAAAATCGCCCAGCAAGCAAAGGCTAAAAATATTAGAGTACGTGAACTTAACAAACTTCAGTTTGCAGCTAACATGATTTAACTCTGAAATGAGAGATAGTTTCTCATAGCCTTATATATGCACCATCATCACGTTGAGGCAAAATGGCGTTAACTACCCAAAACCTTCTACTGCGTGATCAAGTGGGTAACTGACTGACAAATTTTTTGTGTGTGTGGTAGGTGATAAATGTCTCCATTGGCTAGACAATTAATGACTGTTTTTTAGTCTTTAATTGTCCAGCCAATGGAGACATTTATCACCTACCACACACACAAAAAAGAACCTTGAGACACATTTTCAAGACATTTCCAGTCGCCAATTAAAAAAAAGGAGACACACACAAATTTGGCAACTAAATTTTGCCTTAAAGGTCAAATAAAATGAAGAGCCTAAATTTTAAATTTACACAAGTCAAATATTTTCTAACACAGAATTATAAATACTACAAAGCAAAAAGCAATTAAATTCATAAAAGTGTAACTCAGTGATGGTAACAAATTCAAAACACAAAATTTACTACAGTAAACATCCTGCCAAATTTAAACAGGCACGCAATAAATATGTATTAAATAATTATAAAAACAAATACGCATTTGTACAAAATAGATAAAAAACAATATATAGTATACAATAAAAATACAAACACTAAAAAAAGCTAGAAAAGTGGTTATAGATCATATTTTCCACATATTGCTTGATGATAAAATTCCTTATCTTCATTGCAAGATCTGTACTATGTTCCATCATATTATTAACTATGACTATATTCATCATATAGTCATAGCAACTGAGGTACATGTCGGACATTAGAAGAGTATTCATTTTAGAGTCAAAAGTGTGGTCTCCTATAAGTAGCCATGGTACAAAATAATAATGTGTTTTATTATTTTTATAAAACATACCATTTTTCTATTTAAATTTCATAGCTTCCCAAAAGAAAAAATAACTGTATATGAGATTTTTTATCCATTACTCTGCATCATGTACCCCAATGCATAAAATTACTTGATTCTCTGGTATCCAAAATTAAAAAAATAATCACATAGATACAACAGTAGTCAGTAGTTCATACATATATGTAATGCAAGAAAGAGTATTAATAGCACACACCAATTTATTTCAGATTTTATGTAGCAAAATAATACACTCTCGGTCCCAAAAGTTAAACACATAATGAAAATTCTAGAATAGCAAATACATCTCTGAATTTTACCAGGTGAAACTTATCATTCCTACAGTTAAGGGTATAAAAATATTTAATGATGGTTCATTTGTTCCTTAGAAAATGCATAAATTAGGCACAGAGTACAAATACTTCATTTGCAATGTTGAAATTGTTTTTGAGATGTACTGCCGCTTAGTTTAGAGGACAACTGTAATAACATTGGTTTAGTTTATTTGATTAAGGCAAAGCGCTCAACGGCTATCTGCCTAAGATGAGGTATGCCTTTATGGAAGACTTTTCATGGGAACTGGCTTAAATATATATGCTACACATGGAGGAAACTACGAAAACGTCTAAGCAGTCAGCCTGTTCATGGGATTCAAACCCAAGACCAAACTACCAGTGTTCCGTGAATTTACTGCTCAGACACTGGTCACCCCAATTGTGATAAGTATAGAATGAATATTTAAGGAAAGGAAGCCAACAGCTTTTTTCAAACACCTTATAGCTGCATTTTAATTTAGTCAGAAATTCATATTCAAGAAATTAAATTAAGCAGTACATAAGTAATTTAATGGCATATTTGAATACACAGATATATGAGTTTATTGAAGGACATTATTGGACTTAATTTATATCATTCCAAGTCTGAGGATCAAGCACCAGAATATCACTAATATGCAGTTCATGTAAGAAAATGCAAGACATGCATTTATCATTAGTAAGACATAGAAGAGTATGTTACACACAATATATATGTACAACAAATCACAGAAAATACATACAGGTACTTCAATTATAAAGTACATAGCAGATCTATAATTACAGTATTTCAATGGATGTTCAAAATTTAGTAAATGAGTTTAAAAAAAATGTCCAGAAATCAATCTTTTACAGATGATACTTTAAAAAAAATCTAATGACATTACAAATTCCGATTATGTATGTTTCAGTCAAAAAAATATTACCTTCTCTGAAAAACACTGATTCTTTTTCCCTTTTGATCCAGTAGAATATAAAGCAGGTATCAGATCATTTGGGCAATCAGCAAAATATGAGCAACTTGTAACAGGAGATTCATGTAAATCCATTGGATATGGATTTTGATAACAAGGATAGCTAAAAATACACGTCTTTATACTACAAATTTTTCCAAGCAGCACAATATATACATGCTCACTTTTATTTCATTAAGAACAGTAATAATACCAGTAATAAACCATTTCATTTGTACGTAGAACAATTTAAAATTGCAAGTAATATTACATTTAAAGTGTAAATAGAGGATATGAGAAAAATACTTACCCAGAACTACTAAGATCTATCACTACTAAATCATTATATAACAAAACAACAATAGCATATGGATCTTGATAATCTGAAAAAGAAAAAAGCATAAATAAATATAGGAGTTCTTCAAGAGAATAAATTGTTTTAAAGAAATTACCTCTTTTATTCTAGTTGAACATTTTTATACAATAAATCTTGACTAATAATCTAAGACTGTTAAGAATGATTATTACAAGTTAAGGAACAGTTAACTCTCATTGATTTTAAAATTTCGTATAAGAGAATATACAATCAATATAAAAAATATTCATGCACTAAGAAAAAATTTTAAGAATCTTTTCTATTTTTCAAGAAAGGCATTTAAAATATGTTTGATTTTTTATTAATAATGAGTATTCAATTAGCTATTATTATTTTGTTTTTTTATCAATTATGAGTATTTTTATTAATTTTTAATTTAAGAAACTAAAATGAAAGACTTCACTGTTTATTTTTTGCATTATATATGCAAAGTATGTTCATCTGTACTACTAAAGTTGAGTGTTGAAAGTATTCATATGCCTTATGTTGTGATATAAAAAATAACTTAAAAATTTTAGGTAAGCGCTTTGCTATGATTCAAAGTATAATAAAAAATGTGCGAAGTATGCAGGACTCTTGCAAATGAACCTCAAAGTGGACATCTTCATAAACTAACGGCGACATATATTTTAAATAAGTAAATAAAACACAAATCCTCATATTTCAGCCTCAAACCTGAGAGTTAGAACAAGAATCGGGAATTGGAGTTTCTAGCTCAACAATCAGAAAGGCATTAAATGAACACGATTTTTTTTGGTGATCTGCTCAGGAAATGTTTTATGAGTTTGCTCTCAATGAAAAGAAAAGACAATCTTCTGTAAACAAATATAAAAATCAACCTCCAGAATTTTGGAACAAGTTTATATTCAGTGATGAATCTGAATTTAAAATTTTTGCACCTAATGGAAATTTTAAAATATAGTGTAAGCAAGAAGAATTTCTAATAAGTTACTATTGAAAAAAGATTTACAAAAGGAATGGGACAAAATTACACCAGACTTTTGTAAAACTTTAGTTAACATAATGCTCAGAAGATTAACACCATTCAAAAGAACTAAAGGCTATCCGACCAATATTAATTAAATTAAAAATCAAGAAATTATGTATTTAACTATTTTGATCACAGAGTACTAATATTTTTATATATTCAATTAGAACCAAGATGATTATTTGTTTTTTATTCATATCAAAATAAAAAGAATTTATTATTTTACTTTTCCTTCACTGTGTAATATTAAATACTTACTATTGTATCATTTTAAATTAAATACATTAAAATAATATTAGTACATTAAATAATATTAAATACTTATTATATCATTTTGCTTGCAAATAAAGGTTTTTCAACTAGAGTATGAATACTTTTGATGCTGACTGTAGGTCACTAAAAGTATACAGAAATTAACACGTCATTTCTAAGAATGATCAGACATCATTTAGATCTGCAGTTTTCCTCCTAGCTAAACAAATTAAAAAAAATATAATGTGATACATGGTTGTACTAGAAATAATAAATTCACATAAGAAACATGCATAAATACATAGAAGAACATGCCACCATGCCTGGTGGAGATGGCTTTTTGTACTAGTCAGAGCTCCAAGTCAATCTACATTATGGAGGTTATAGAATAGTCCCAAGATTATGAAATCAGAACAAATTTTCTTTACTCTTGGACCTCCAAATTCCCCACATATGAGCCTAACAAGGCATTTATGGACAGAGTTGAAAAATTACTAGCAGCAGTTCATCTATCAGATAATGTATGGGAAGTCAGGGACCATATATTGCAGTCAAACAACCAGATATCAAGACATGGTGCACAGAATGAACATCTCATTGAGTGAGAGTTCATTTAACATAAAAGGAGGACCTACATCATATTAACTAAGTTATTTCAATGCTTTTACTGGTTTTATGCTATGTATTATGCACAGAAAAGAAATAATTAAATCCTTATTGTAGTTCATGGATGGCAAATTTGCAAAGGAAAAAAATTGTCATTTTTTAAATTCTTAACAAAAAATAATATAGTAAGTTGAATCCACTTTTCGAACCATATGAATATGAATAAAACGCATATCCAACAAAGATTTCACAAGCAACATTTCAAAACTGCAAAATAGTCTGCTAAAAGGCATCCATCATATAAATGAGCATAAATTACACAAAATGCAGTTCAAAATGATTAATAAATACAAAGGAATGATATAAAATAACGGAGAGATACATGTAATAAGCTCAGAAAATAGAATGCATATGCACGGATACAAACATCTGATACTTGCAGAAAATACACAAATATAGCTGACTTTGAAAACTCACCACTTGGCCATGGTGTTTCACACAATGTAATAAAATCAATAATACTGTGTTCCATCTCCAACACTGTAGTTGTTTTTCCATGTATTACAGTGACACAAGGATTTTGGCTTCCCTTGTCAAATGGCATCCCACCAGAAAATGTAATGAATGAATCACTAAATAAAAATAATGCAAGAAAGAAGACATAAAAAAGAAATCTAAACTCATGATAAAAAGATTATATAGCTTTAGAGCGATTAATACTTGAAAACTATACTGAAGCATAAATTATACACCCTGGTAGATTTGGGCATCATTCAAAGTTTACAGCATCATTAAAATTTAAAATACATACAAATTTGTGTTCCATTTATTGAATAAAGCAGCTATAAAGCACCCGTTTACCTTTATTTCAAAGAAATATTCTCTCAAGAAAATATACTTACAACTTTCCATTATCATCACATTTGTTAATCACTTCATAATATTATACATACAGAAGGATAATTAAGCATTCTTTAGTCTAACAACATAGCAATCACATCCTCCATAAAATGGAGTACAAGAACAAAAATGGCATTTTTTTTTTTTTTTTCTTAACTCTTTTCATGTCGATAGAGGTCTGTTCTGATTTGTTCCTGTCAAACATTTATTTTTCTTAATCTTTTCATGTCGATAGAGGTCTGTTCTGATTTGTTCCTGTCAAACATTTGTAATGCCCGTCCATACAAATTTTTGTTGGAATGGATTTTCTTCCCCCATGCTAACCAGAATGCTACAGCATTAACAATAATCTACTTAAATGATTATTTCTCTCTTGGGGATCTTCCTGCAGTTTCACCCACTGTGTGTGAGTTCCCCTTAGGATAGGATTGCAACTGTTAACATTAATAAATAAACATTGATGCTAAACAAAGGATAAGGAAGGTGCATTGAAATAAGAGAGCTACTTTTAGTGGCTTTAAAATAATGATTGGCATGTGCAATGAGCCATACAGTAACGTAATGGGGAAAACCACCAGGATAGAAAATGGACACAGGCTATCGGGTGACCTGCCGATGTCTGAATGCATGTAGTTTCAGGCAACTTCTTATGGAATGACAATCTTTACACCTGACATATACGTTTCATCAAAGACTAAGCATTTTGCAGAATATTTCTGTCAACATGGAATCCTTACACAACTTAATGAAATAAAAGTTAAAAACTAACACATGTATAAAAATAAGTCATTCTTTTCTTTACAGCAACTAACTACATTTAATATCAGTTTTAATGCAATTGAAATTAGATGACATAATGTATAATTTTAATACAAGTTACAAATTTTGTTTTATTGTGTTCCCCCCCTTTTTTTTGCTTAATTTCAACCCTATTCAGAAGAAGAAAATTAGTTGAGTATCTAAGAGGAAGCAGAAAGAATTAAGGAAAGATTAGAAGATATGCCCATTATTGCAACAATTGCCCTATGTTATTCTGCTTGTTCAATGTAAAGTGAGGTTTTCTTGTTCAAACACATGCTGTTTTGTGTACATCAAGTTTAAATTTCTGTTACTTCATGTTAGTGAAAGTCTTACATATAAGTAACCATTGGCTTTGAAAAGTTAGTGCTTCAGATAATTGCGCTGCTAAATTTTAAGATAGGTTTTGTTCATGCAAGTTACTGCAAGCACTGTAATTGCCTCAGATGTGCACTGCATTAGACGTAATGCAACCTGTTTGTAGAAACAATTAAATTATCATAAATTATTAATTCTTAAGCTCTATTTTTTAAGTAATCATCGTTCTAGATGTGGGTAAAAATTCAAGAGCTAGAGTCTATCTACTTTAGAAAGTTTTTAAAACTTTATTATACACAAGCACACTAAGCAACCAGATATTTGAGAAGGACAGCGCAATACTTAACAGAAAAAAGGAAATACAATTTAAAAAGTTCGTGGATCAAAGCTATGCAACACAAATTTTTTTCTACAGGCAGCACAGAAAAATGTTTGCTCTTTTCACCCAGAAAACAAAGGAATACTGGATTAGTTAGTTATAGAAAAGACACTGGGACTATTTGATAAAGGGAAAGGATTGCTTGAGACTCCAAGACATATAATTTTTTTGATTTGAACCAAACTGGGATGGCTTGAGGCAAAAGTCAAATTGACACAACTGGTGCTCAAGGTCTCAGATCAACAACCGAATGAACCTATTCTCCCAGTCTTATTTCATGAAGGTCATATGTCACGAGCAAAATATTGTAGGAAAAAAAATTACAGCATATACAAAACGTGAATATACACAGCTACATTTTTAAATACAAAAAAGAAATACAATTTAAAAAATTCGTGTATTAAAGCTATGCAACACGAATTTTGTTCTACAGGCAGCACAGAAGAATGTTTGCTCTTTTCACCCAGAAAAGAGCAGAATACTGGATTACTTAGTTATAGAAAAGACACTGGGACTATTTGATAAAGAGAAAGGATTACTTATGAGGTTCCAAGACATATAATTTTTTTGACTTGAACCAAACTGGGATGGCTTGAGGCAAAAGTCAAATTGACACAACTGGTGCCCAAGGTCTCAGATCAACAACAGAATGAACCTATTCTCCTAGTCTTATTTCATGAAGGTCATATGTCATGAGCAAAATATTGTAGGAAAAAAATTACAGCATACATCAAACATGAATACACACAGCTACATTTTTAAATGCATTAAAAGTTATTCTTAATTTATTTTAATATGCCAGATTAAAGTAATTAGAGCTAAGAATACTACCTTCCACGAGCAGTTTTCCATTCAACCTTTGTTATTGCATGACACATTTCTGGATTACCATCTTTAGTTGTTTTAGCTAGAAAAAAATTTGAAACATTTCATATGAAGATAATTAATTCCTCAATATACAAGACACAGATGATATTACTAATTTTTCATTCTTCAATTCTAGATTTTTAATTTGGTTTGCTACACAGGAATACTTTTCCTCAAAAAGAAACTTTAAAACAATGAATCAGGGATAACAATGTATTTTGTATCACTATGAAAAACAAAGCCCTGATTAGATTCCAAAGAAAAGTCAGTACCATAGAAAACATAAGCAATATTCTTCGAAAAGAAACCAGCATATTAATTCCATCAGTGCATGTCTCTTCATTTGAAAATGTACAGGAGAGTGAATAACAGAACTGAAATACATGCATCTAGAGTGTAACACTATATTAATATGGTGTAAGCCCTCTTTTAGAGGCTGATGCTGTAGTGATACTACATGGAAATACGCAATAAACATCTTGCCCAATCACTAAGTGTATATTTAGTCTTGCAAAACAGTGGGTGAAGTGTTTTCCACTTCTATTCAATAGCAAACCTCAGACAAGCTCTACTGTGCCTATATAAGGAGATAGGGCAGGATGTGCAAAAGGTACTTAACATCATTGTCATGTTCGTGATTAGTGGTGTGAAACAGTGCACTTTTATCCTGATATACAGTACATTCTCCAGGACAAAATATTTTAATATCTGAGTACACGTTGATGTGATATTAAAAATAATCAATATTGGCAGAGACTGTAAAAGACAGCAACCAAATCATCACAAGAGAGTTCAATTCATGTGCTTCTCAAGAAGATTTCTATACCAAAGCTTTCCCAGAAGTTGAAAATACAGTAAAGGTGAACTTATTACTGAACAATACACATTTTACATTGCATACTGTTCCAATTTTTGCATTCCTGTCACTACTGGACCAGCATTTAGCATATGCACTTATGAATCAAGCACAGCTATGGTTATGAATAAAGCACAGCTACTGATTATGAATAAAGCACAGCTACTGATTATGAATGACTGTCACAATGCAAGTCATGAATGTAAACACTCAACTGGCAATTTTGGTACAATGTGACAATTCAGGTTTTTAAGTTTAGCCACAGTTTGTAGTCATTGTTTTATGTTTTTGGTTACGATTCTTTTTAATATTCTGCTCTAACTTGAAGAAATTCTTTGCTAAGCATACACAGAAGCCTGGACACCATGAGCTTTGATACATCATAAAGATCTGTTCTCGTTGCAATAAATACATTAATCAGAGAAGCACAAAACAACTGCCCTCTTTTGAACTCTGATATATCCTCAATTTATTTTCTACATTTCTCAAAGATGTTTGAATTCAATACCTGTAATTCTGTAATAAAACTCAAACTTTACACTCTGCCACTAACAATATTATTCGGAATCATTCAGGTTTCCCAAATGGAAGTGCATATGCTGGTTTGAAACTAAAAGTATTATACTCATCAAATGTTTTAATTTCATTGCCCAATGCCTGTAGCAAAACTAATTATTGTAATTTAAAATGTAACAATTTAGCTGCTCTGCAGTTTTTTCACAAAAATTCATACACCTGCAAGGAAATATATGTCTATATTTCATACATAACAGTATGACATATTTCATAATTATTTGAGTACTGTTATTAGCCTCACAAAACAAATCAATGAGTTTACCTCTAGGTATGATTCATTGAAACTTAAAAAAAATCAGAGGACAGTATACAGTAAGGGAAACAATTTTGTAGATAAGAAAATGAATTTTTGTGTATTACATAAATTTCTCCGCAGTTGAATTTGAAAAGTTTGATATTTGAAAATTAATTATTTTCTGAAAATTCATGAAATAAATTTGGCCCGTAAAAATGTTAATAAATAATACACTTTTGCATTACAATACAAATATCTTAAATTGCATATTATTACATATACAATGCATATATTATACAATCCATGGTCCACATATATTGAAGAACCAAAACATTATGTCTACCTCTTGAATAACATATTGCATGATCTCTAGCTTGTAAAACAGCTGCAACTCACCTTGGCATGGATGCCACAAGTTCTTGGTAGATGACTGGAGACAGGTTGTACCAAATGTAAACAGAAGTCACATAAAGTCAAGATATTCCAACATGGTGGTGCTTGAGCCCTGAACTATCACTTCATGACATCCCAAATGTGCTCTATTGGGTTAAGATTCAACAAGTTAGGTGGCCAGGACATCTATCGGAATTCATCTTTATGCTCCTCGAACCACTCTAACACAATTCAAGCCTTGTGACATGGGGCATTGTCCTGTTGGAAGATTCCATTTTCAGTTGGGAGGACAGACGCCACTTAAGGGTGCAACTGATCGGCAGTTAGGTTCAGACAGTCTGCGGATTTCAAAGTCAGTTCTAACACAACTAAGGCTCTCAGAGTATAATACCACCACCATCAGCCTGTGTATGACCTGCTGTATAAGGAAGGTGCAACTGTTTGCCTGAAAGACAGTGTACCCTGACATGACAATTAACATGATGAACAAGAAATCGTGATTCATCAAAATAGGCAACAGTCTTTCACTTATCCATACTCCAGTTTCTATGTTCCCAATTTGTAATTTGTTCACCTAATTATTAATCTAATTTGTAATTTGTTTTGCTTCATGATTTGTAACGTATGAATATTTGTGCAGATTTCAACTTCATATCTCTACCTGTATCTATACCCTGTCCTTATTATATTTGTACACTTAAAATATAATAATAGTGAAAAGTAGCTAAAATAAGTATCGAATTAGCAGAAGTACATAACATATTACAAATCTGCAAAGCTCTTTGCAATGTAGCATCTACAGCATCAATGTTTTAAAAAAAATCAATTGTATAACTGCTATTATGCATTACAATTATGAGCACATTGTATTTGACAATGTCAGTACTTCCTTGCAAGTAACAACAACTTTGCAGTGTTCAAGGTGGTCATCAACATTTTCTCGTTAGTCTCAGCAGTTCCCACCACACACTTTCCCTTTAGTCTTCAGCATGCACTTTCTTTCCATGTTCTGGTCCTTCTTGCAGTGTATCTAACTTTTCAGAGTCAGTACCTGGACAAACATAGTACTAAGCAACAGTCTTTAACTTTTTTCCCCCTAATTACATCGATGGGATCCAACAGGCTGAACAGCACCTAAGCCACTGAGCCAGCAGATCTGTCAATTGCAAAAGAAAAAGTCTCGATGTTCCCGGGTCCACTCTCAGCATAGCTGACAATGGTACTTGGTTAACAGAGGCACACAAGTGAGACATCTGCTGTGCAGTCCCCTATCCAACAGTGTCCAGTCCGCTGAGCCAGTCTGATGCCAATTTTGCTGTACCAAGGGGGACAGTCTTCATCCTCCTTTTTCTTTGATGGTGCATGAACGTCAAACAACTTGGCATTTACTGCTGGTTTCACAGTCATTTATCCACTTTGCATAAATACTAACAACGGCAGATCATGAACAATCTAGCAGTTGTGCAGTTTTGGAGATACTTGTTCGGAGTCTTTGGATGATTACAACCTGCCTACTATCAAATTCACTTAGATTAGCAGCCTTTCCCATCACTCGCAAAAATAAGAGCAAGAATGATTGATTCCTTACGTTCTCCAGCAGCAGTTAAATACCATTTCCACTTAATCACTTGCTCTCCATGTCATTCAGATGAATGAGTTCTTTGAAAAATGTTGAGATGATCATAATGTTTTGGCTCATCAATTTGTGTATATATTATAATCAAGATATAACATTTAAATCAAATATTTTTGGCAGTTAGCAGTCTATACAGGAAGAACATACATCAAATTTGGAACAAAATGCAAAATAATTTAATAAAATAACATAATAAAAATAATATAAAACAAATAGTTGAAAATTCTTTAATCTTTTTCAAGGAAGATCCAAAAAATATTCAACAGAGCCATATTTCTGAATTATATCTGGATGATAATAAATTCATGAAATAAATTAAGAGAAAGTTCCAAATGAAAACTTAGCTAAAATAATGTAAGGCCACTAAATTTTTTTATAATGCAAATGAAGCATGTAAGGAAATAGAAGATAAAAATATTTTTAGTTTTTTAATAAATCTCCTGCAATGTGACCCAGGGAAAAAAATGTACAAAATTTAAACAAGAATTTTCAGTATTAGATATAAGAAAAACGACCGTTTAGTAGAAGTAATAAGCTAAAATAATACTCTTCAAAACTTCTAAATAACTAATACAAATAAAAAGTAATTACATTTTTAAAGCTAAGATTTAAGGAAACAGACATTTAAAAAAAATTGAGAATGGTATGCTATTATCTTCAATTTTGAAATAGTTCAACAAGAAAAAGGCTTGGAAAAAGAATTAATAGAAATAAATAATGAGAATTCTTTCTAAAAACTAATGAATGGCAATGTTACAAGAAATCAGAATGCACTCATTCGTCAAATTACACGCAATAAGCTAAATTAATATTTTTCAAAAAAATGAAGAACCTACGAAGTGGCAAATGTGATAAAGAACAGTTACAAAACAAAAGCAATTAAATTTTTAAATTCAAAACTTAAGGAAACGAAATTAAGTTACTTTTGTTAGGAAAGGAAGAATATAGCCTAAGATGGAAAATATTTCCACAGGCCATTCCAAATAAAAGAGGTCTAAAATAATAAATTGAATGGAAATAGAAAATTAAACCTGTGATAAAGATCTTTCTTGATATTATAGTGTGCATTCTACATGACTAGACAGATAGAAAACTGATGTTAAATCGAGTTCATCAGCAAGGCGGTAACCTGATAAATTTAAAATTTAAAATTCAGTATCTCACTTAATTTGTAATGAAGCTGTAGCAGTGAAAAATTTAAATGGAAGCGGGTTGAAATGCAGTGAAAAATTAGTAAATTTAATTATTGAAACGAGTTTTAACTTTGCGAAAAAAATAACCTAAAAAAATTCTTCTGGTAAATTAAATAATAATAAATAAATTTTAATAAAAGTGTTTTTAATAGTGTGGGAAAAAATGAATTAGTCTTGAATTTAATAATTTAAAATTAAAAGTAAATTGGGGAGCAATGGGGAGTAGAAAAAATTGTGGAAAAGAAAAAGGGGAGTAACAGTAAAATGTTTTGACCGATATGACATATTATAGGATGGGAATAGAAATAGCCACTTATTAATAACAGAGATACAGGCGCTATTTTCATAATTAAATTGATATTTACAATTGTTACACATTCACGAAATTCCCCCAAATTTAGTTAATGTATTTTCCATCACAAGCAAGAAGAAAAATTAAAATTATTTAATGTATAATTTATGGAGAATAAAGTTAATAAACTTAAGAGGTATTTTTTATTTATACGTTTGGTTCTGAGATACTGAATTTCTTGAAAAAAGTCATCAACATCAATATTTTTAATTCTCCAAATCTTAATAATAATGGCATTACTAATTAATTTTTTAGAAATAATAGAATTCTAATGCATAAGTTTAATGGTATGAAAGTTAAAAAGCAATTTTTGTCGAAAAGTTTGATCGCATTACATTTGAGAATTTTAAAGGTCAAGGTTAAATTTCTTATAAAAGTCTCATGCTTATAAAGTCTTATATTTATCTTTCTTATGAAATTGGTATTGGTTTTACTACATTCCAAACACTTAAGATAAACCTAATTTTAAGGAATGATTTCTTTTAAGGTAAAAGAGATGTAGAGTTTATTAAATCATAACTGTTAATATCATAAATGTTATTATTTTAAAGGTTTTAATATTCTTATGATTTTTAATGATCAGTAATGGTTAAGGGCTAAATTGGAATCATAAGCTGTTTGATTAAAGATTTTTTTAAAGATTTTTTTTTTCAGAAATAAAATCAATTTTCTTAGAACTTTTAGTATCACATCCAATAAATCTGAATTTAATTGGTATTTTATGAAATTTTGGAAGGCCATTAACTTGGAAAATAACCCATAATAAGATTTATTAGAATTAAAAAAGTTTTTTTATGGAAGGCCGTTAGTTTTTTTATTGTAACTGGAAATTTATATGCTATTTTATGATTGTTCTGTTTCAATGAGCTCATAATTGAAAGGCTTTCAAATGATGTTAAAATTATTATTTGCTTTATCTATGGATGTAATGATAAATTGATTTTTCAGTTACAAAGATGTCATTAAATAGCTCTGGATATTTATTTTGGAAATTTGCAATTTTGATATTGCAAATTTCATTTTTAATCAGTTTGATAATGTGGCTTTTCCATTCTACAAAGGTAATAATAGGATGACCGAATTTATTAACTATGTATTGATGATATTGTTGATAATGTGTTCAAAGCATTTATATATATGTGATGTGCCATGATGATGTGATGTAGTCGTAGCTCAAAGTAACAAACGATGATAACAAAAAGAATCCATTTATTATTTTTCGTGAAAAACAGCTGTGTTAAAATTTATATCCTCGGAGTAAATATAAAAAAGAACAATTAATAGCTTTTTGTATTCAAGTTTACTCCATCATTACATTAATGAAAAGACCGCACGATGTTCCTTTGCGAGTCTTTTTATAATTACTGGAAAGGCGGAGCTTCCAAGAAATGACTTCAGCCTCGTCAGCCAATCCAGTTCGCTTTAAATATTTATAGAACATTCAATAACTGTACGTGTAGGAAAAGCGGGAAAGTCAATTTGACTACGGGGCTGTAGATTTAATTCCACGTACTTTCGAATAAGAGATCGTCGCCATTAAAATGAAAAGAACATGCATTTAGAATTGTGATTGAGGAATAAATAAAAAATAAAAGACGAAATTTAATTTAGGGTTTTATATGTACTTTTGACTATGGAATATTATTATTACACACACACACACACACACACACACATATATATATACATATATATAAATGCTTTGATGGATGAATTTGATTATCTCCTAGAAAATGGTAAGAAAATGCTAATACAATGGGATATTTTTAAAGTGAAATATTAATTAAATGGGAGATTTTTAAAAGTTTAAAACTTAGTAAAGGTTTTACAAATTGCAAAAAGCAAACGGTGTAATATGTATTAAATTTAATGAAAAATATAAATAATAGTAATAAAAATACTTGACAAGAAAAAATGTGGCTGATTCCATAGAAAGATCCTGACCTTTCGAGATCCCGACTTGCACCAACAATTCGATCGTATTTCGTCTCTCTCTCCCTACATATATATATATATAGAGAGAGGAACAATGGATAGCGAACACATTATCTAAACAAAAAATTTTCTGGGTGATGAACATTGTCTTAAATTACAAATACTCAGATTGCCAAAAAATTTATTTCAGAGGCATATATTCAGGTGTCTTCGGACACAGAATCAAAACTCATGGATTTCTGAAAACATGATTGTTATATTTCCCTTTGTTTAACTAACAACAAAGGCCTTGCTAAAAGTGACTTACAGGACCGCAGATTTTATTAGAGGAAGTAATGGATTGTACTGCAGACAGAGATTTTAGGAGTTTTTTGCTATCTATGATCAAACTTCTTAAAATGTGAAAACACGTTAAGTTGATGGCAAAAAATTGGCAGAAATTGTTAAAAACATTTAGGTAGAGGGAAGATAAAAGAAGTAACTATTTAAACCACCTGTAATGAAGAAGCACGAAGCAGTTTCAGAAAAATAATAGTAAAATAAATTCTGTAATTTTGATTTAAAATGGTCTTTTGCCCATTAATAAAGTTCTTGATAATAAAATACTCTTGAAGTCTCCCTCGGAACAAATTGCAATACTTTGCAAAAGTACCCACTGATCAAACCTCAAACCGTCGGTTGAAATTACCAATAAAAACACATTGCATTTTCCTGTTAAATAATGGGATGCTTTTACACCTTGCATTTCTGGGTTATCAAGCATATACGTAATACATTCAGCATGTTTGATTCAATTGCAATTTTCCATGAAAATGCTAATAAAAAAATAGTGCTTAATTTAATTTGATACTTTTTAATGCTGAATACTCTTTTAATAACTGATTTTGTTTTAAAATAATCTAAATTGTTAATTGCTTTGCATTACGTTTTGTAGAAAAATAAAATCTTTCACTTAAAACTGAATGTTGCTGCCTTAATTATATATACAGCAAACTTAGGTTTGGTTTATTTTATTATGGCAAAACACTTGAAGGCTATTTGCCAAAGGGGATGTCCTTCGTGGAGGACTTTCTAATGGAAACTGGCTTGTACACACATTACACAAGGGGAAAAAATATGAAAACGCCCATGCATCCAGCCCATTTGCTGGGATTCGAACTTTGGACCAAACCAGGGCTAGCTCATTCCTTTGTGTGACTCCTCGTAGGGGGTTTAACAGGAAGTAGTCTGACGTCACTATGTTGCATCTGCTCTGACTTCGTCTGTTTAAAACTAGCAGTGTGGACATCCCAAATTAATTTTAATCACATATATTTTCTAGTAAAGCAGCGTCTAAGTCAAACTGGCAGCCCTCGAAGTAATTTTATGCTGCCTGCGAATACATTTCCCATAAATTAATTAGCATTATTATGACAAGAATTTGAAGAAAAAGTTGAAGACTTTAATGGTCTAGAGTCTAGTTTTACGTTATATTCATTACCAAAAACGAACGTAATTCTTCAGAAAATCTAGAAATAGAACTAATTAATTTACACTGTAATATAAATCTTGTTCAAAAATTTTTAAGACACAAATTTGATTAACTTTTATTACTACTTGTCAAAACATAAATAGCTTAAGTTACAAAATTTTGAAATAAGAATACTTGTCTACGAAGTCTACAAAAAGAACCAGACTGCCAATATGTATCTACAAACTGTGGTGATACTTTTTGGTAATTTCCCTGCCAAAGTTACAAACTTAATGAAAATCAAAACGTCATGAGGTGGTGTACTTGAAACATGTAGTAGAAAAAAGATGTTTACAATAATTTACATACAAATATTATTTTTTCTATATTCTATTCATCACAGAAAAATTTAATAAATAAAAGGCTAGGCTGTCATTATTTATTCTTAAGTTTTGTTCCCCTTGGGAAGCTTTAGTGCATTTCTTTTTAGTTTAAATTAAAAGTAAGTTACTTAATAGTTAAATATATTAGTTGAATAAATGCTAGTTTGAAAATTTTAATATTTAGCTGTCTGTTTGAATTCCAAACTGTGACCAACAGAAATTTCTTGAAGATACCAATTTTTATATTTCAGGCAAAATATAAATTTGCTTTTTTTGGCACTATTTTTAATCGTATGTTTTTAAAAGTATCTGGTAAAAAGTTTCTAATTTAATCAACAAATTTTGTTTTGTTAAAAAAAAAATCCTGCCTTTTTTTTTAATTGCTGCTCATAAGCTACTTTCAAATTGTGCATTGGTCTGTGTAATGTACGTTTGAGATCACTGATATAAAGTATCATTTATATGTCTTCTTGCATTGTAGCAAATTGCCATAAAATTCACGGGAATGAGAAAGATAGTCATATTGTACTTCATATTTTTCTAAAGAACAATTTGCTTTTACCAAAATATATGAATACTTATATTGAAGACAGGATTCTATTAATGTGAATACACAAGAATTTGCAGTGAACATTTTCTGTGTAGTGAGTGTGAAGATGACATGACGGATGAAGATGAGAAATGGCTTGCCGCAAAAGAAACCGTTAAAATCCAACCAAAGAACAAGCCAATGTACAATTCATAATTAGGTAAAAAAAGCAATCTTAGATTAGATTAAATTTTGAATCAAACTATCGATCTCAAGTGCAGTCAAACATTAAGTTCTTCCTTTTTAGGTGCAGGGGGAAAAAAATAAGATTCTCTTCTTTAGTCGCAGAAAAAAAATTAACATATATATGCACAATTATGCCAAACTAAGGATTTTTTTTTGCCTAACTATGAAAAGCTGTTATACAATTAGCTTCGAAAGAATAATAGAATTCTCACACTTAGTAAGCAGATGAGGAAAAGATAATGAATGCCATAGCTTTTTCCTTCATGATTTAATAACAAATGCACAGGGGGGAGGGAATTACAACTTTTAAGAAAACATAGCACATTTTGTCTATTATTTTTTACTTAATAAATATATTTTAAACTTTTCTAATGTTATAAATGCTTAAATTAATCGCATCTTCTCATTTTAATTAAAGGTACTTTTTCCACAAATAGTTTTTTAAAATTTAAAACGTTTATTCCTTTGCTGCAAATGGTATCTTTTTGCAGTCAGTGTCAACATAACTACGTCATCACTCCTCACTTTCTGTTTCGGGCAGTGAAGCCGTATGAACTAGTCCTTCTCTTCCAAGTCCTGGGACTAAACTATCAGTGTTCAGCCACTTCACTGTTCGGCTGCTGGTGGGATCCTCAAACTTAGGGGCCGAGAATTTTGAGAAAAGCACACCTCTGACAGAAATGGCAAAATCCTATAGAGACTAAATGTGCATTTACTCACGAAAGAGGAATCTAAATGAGAAAATTTGTGTCACATAATATGTTCTGAATGTCTATTTATTCCTCATTATTATGCTGTCTTTTAACAAATAAACCAACATATTTTTTAACAAACAAAACACAGTAAAAACTAAAATCGCAAGTCATCATTACAGTTACCTTGGAAATGCAATCAGATTTTTTGAGTATCTGATAATTAGAATAAAAGGCTTTAAAATTCTTTTGGTAGACATCACCTTTAGAGTCACTAGAGAAATGCTGAACATTTATAAACTTGATTTGTGCAACATTTACTTTTCTGTGTTTATTTTCACAAGCTACAGTTTAAAAGAATGATTTCTAAACCATTAAAAGAAATAAGGACAAAAAAGACAATGCTCAAAAATTGGGGGAAGAACTCATATCTGAATAAAAGTTGTCAAAGACAGGCCTATATAAATGCCTTCTAAAATATTAGCTAGTAAATATGATTGCTCTTCTTGTAAAGGAGCCAAACACTTGAAATAACATTTAGAAGCCAAATCATGACAAATAATATCACAATAAACACAATACAGTTTAATTTCTGCTATTATTCCAACACATCCTAAATCATACTTTATTATACACTGAATAAAATAAATAAGTACTGAAATTTCTTCACATTTGTCATTAATTATGCATCTGCTGCTACAAACTTTGCATAAAAAAATAAAAACACAGTAAAAGATTTAAGCATACCATGGGGATACATAACAGATTCAGGCTTGGCTGAATTTTTTATGTTCCATGTTTTAAGGCTTCCATCACCATAACTGCACATGAACTGTCTTCCTTCATGATGCCAGGAAGCACTTTTTAATGGCTGTGAAATTTTAAAAACATATTTCTAAATTGACATTTTCCTCAAGCAAAGCTTTGACACAATGTAATTAAAAAAGGTATAATTTAAAAATTTGTACAATGTACAAATATATGAGTTAGCAGCAAAAACGTATAAGCATTTCAAACGGGAGAAAAATTCATATTCTATTAAAATAAATGGAATAGCGATTAGAATAACTTAATAACTAAATATGAAAAATTAAGTTAAATTGCATATATTTTAATTAAATAGATTTTTGAAGTTACATTACACATATCACAATTAAACAATTCATAGCAGAACTGAATACAGAAATGCAAACCTCTGCACACTGAAATCGACAATCTGCAGCTTTATTCTTTAAATCCCATAATACAGCAGTGCCACTTTCATATCCAATAAGTAGCTAAAACAAGATTAATACACAATTAAGTTTTCAATAGGGGAACAGATTGATAATCATTTTGACTCACTCAAAAAATTAAGTGATAAAATGATGAATGAAATGTCACCTTACTCTTATACAAATATTTTGCATCTATTTTACAAGTACAGACGTGCAAATCAGTGCTCCAGGGTTGGAGGCTGAATGTTTATGTAAAAATAAATAATCTACCCCAGCGATTTTTAAGCAGTTGTAAGCAAGAGAAAAATAGGTGGCATGCAAAGATACAAAGTATTTTTAACTATTAAATTCAAAAATTCAATAGACAACATCTTGTTTAAGTTTTTTCTCTAACACTAGTAAATTTATGCGATCTGAGCTTTGTTGAAGGTCAGTTGCTGTTTATAGACTTTAGCAAAATAACCCGTTTTTATTTCCACATATATTGTTTTAGCCACCGACATAACAAAATTTGTCATAAATGATGATTTTAAAAGGAGTAATAGAAATAGATGTGTTATTTAATACGAAATAAAAGTAAGTTCCTATAAAAAGATAACAGTATCTCATTAATTCTTTTAGAGTTGATAGATTTATTAGCATGTCTACACTTTATGTCATCACCATTTTCGGGCTCATACTGCTCTACTTTCAATCCGAATCATTTTTTACATCGATTTGCTGTCTCTTATAGCAGGTATTTTGTCTTCTTTTTGCTTTGTATTCTTTACTTTTCTATGCAATTTGAGAATATTGTCGTTTGTTTTTGAAGAATATATCGTGGATTTAAATATTTGTGAAAAAAAATTGTTATTTATGAATAATGATGTGGAAGGTTGCAGTTTCCTGTATTTTTAAATTTTAGAGAATTTAAAAGCTTTTTCAATAGGGCTAATGATTTGAGGAGCTGAAGGTTTAGATGTCTTTGAAAAGTTGAAGTTACATTTTAATACTTTCATCTGATCCTTCGAAAGATTAACATTAGAGATATTAACAATGGATTAGTATTTACAGTGGGAAGATTAAAAATATGGGTGAGACTAGCACACTGAGGGATGAGCTTTTGAAATTCAGAATTAAGGATTTTTTTATGGAATTAATGAGTGATACTGGTTTTAGATAAAGATTTGTTGACAAATGAGGAAAAATTTAAAGTAGAATTGGCAGTATTTAAAATAAAGAAAATATAACTCATATTCCATTTTAGACAAACGTTTGCATGCATTTCTGATACTGTGACGAATACATGAGAATTTAAATTTATGCATTATTTTCAATATAAGCCTTTTCGATTCAAGCCTTTGAAGCCCTTTCAGTAATAAAATGCTGAAACAACTGATGAGTTCAGTCATTTTCAATATATGCTTTTCAGCAAACATCTGGAAGTTAGAAGGAGAAAATTTTATTAATGGGAAGGCTTCCAGTCAGTGCTATAAGGTATTCAAAAGCCATATGCAGATTCACAACTGCATAGCACGATGGTATTCCAAACCTTGTATAATTCAAAAGTCAAGAGTATATTTAGCATTATTCCCTATGATGTTTAAAATAGTATAAGATATTGAAAAATAATTCTAATACATCGCAGCTAATGGAACATACATAGCAGCTAATGGAAAAGTTTTCCCTCAGTTTAATATTAGAAATATTTTATACAAAAATAAATGATACACATATTATTTCATAAAGCAGAGAAATAATTGTAAGTCATTTTTCATGATGTTTTTTAACTAATGAGCAACATCAGGTTATTTTATTCAAAAGTATACAGAGCAAATGAAATTCAAGACTGCAATTAAGCTGAATGGAAATATACCAGAACGGTAATTTTAGAAGCCAATTCTTAAATTGAACACTTACCTTGTTTGGATCAATGGGATTGTCACTTAAATGGACAACAATTCCAGGATGTGATTTTCTAGAACTAAAAGAAGAAAATGCCATAATTATGAAACAAACTAAATAAATAAATAAGTATTTTCTTCACATAAATAGTTGGTATGCATATTTTGATATATAATTTAAACTTGTATAAAATGCTTTAAACAGATAACTGATGATTCAAATATAAAAATAAAGAATGAAATAGATGTATTATTTCTAAATTGTATGGTTTATTGCACATTTTGAAGCTAAAGTGGCAAAATCCTAAATGTCAAAAGTTCTCAAAACATACCAAATTGCTCATTTTTAGTAACCCATCATGATCATAAGAGGTGATGAAAAATGCCCTTAGAAGGAATAAGAATTTAAATTTATTCCAAATGCATAATTCTTACAATTAGTAGCAAATAATACATAAATAATACATAAATGAAATACTTGCAGATAGGGGAAGTTATTAAAGTAGTTTGTGAGATAAACTCTCAGAAATGATTTTAAGGTACCCGACAGCTGGAATAGTTGTTGAAGTTAATTGCTCAAAATAACATGCTAGAATTCCTACGGTTTTGTTTTTTGCAACCTGTACAAAAACTGATATAACAATAAGGAATTGCACATATTTTATAATACAAAAATCAGTAGAGCCCTAACATACATTTTTTTTAATAGAAATAGAACGAGTGTGATGATGATGCACTGATTTTACTCACACATGTATATAAAAATTCATCCATACATATTAAAACAATATAAAGAATTAAATATAAAAATATTCACACATTCATTAAAAAAACAAATTTGTATAATCAAATAAATATATAAAAATTTTTTTAATAATTTTGTTATATACTTAAATCATTATAAAAATGCTTTTTAGTGGTTTGAACAATCTGGAAGTTAACAATCACTCTGATGAAATTTGAAATATGTGAACATATATTTGTACAGAACATGAGAAGAAAAATTCTTATAAGAATATTGATATGTATTTCAAAATATTAGCCCAGATTTATTGATTTTAAGGAAAACTGTGTAGATAGGTACAATTAAGATATTACAAGTGCTGTATGAAAAATTTTTGCAGTTCCCTACAAACTCTCTCTGGAATTATTCAAGAGAAGATACACAGGTACATGTACATTCCTATGTAATTTTGAAATGGGTTTTAAAAAAATTACTAAAAATCTATGCAAAGTTCTATTTTTGATTATAAAAAGATACTTTATCATAAAAATACAATGGTGGCCATCAGTATTCTAAGTATGAGTTTTCTGCTTCAAATCAAAACTGCAGTGTTTCAGACACAGGTAAACATACTACATAATTTTTCAAACATTCACACAGTTCTGACATAATGGCTGAATAAAAACAATACCAAAGTATTCAGTTCTGTTTTTATGCATTTTATTTTGACTTAAAATGGTTTAAACGGCATATTTTCAAAAATTCCTATTTGAACTTAATTCTAAAAAAGTATTTCTATTCAAGAAAAAAATTTTAAAATACAAATTTATGACAAGCAATTCAGGTTTCATAACCTCTTTTTTGAAGCAATTTATAATTTAAAAACATAAAGTGGTATACCATGAAGTTGGGAGAGTTCTCATTTTTATCTTTAAAGGATGACATTAGACCTAGTTTTATTTATAACTGAAGCTTAGTTAGAGAAATATTTAGGTGTTCAAGAGAAACTGAAAAGCCTTTTTTCATCACAGAACTTACTAATTACAATCTGGATATCTTTCATCAGCCTAACCAAGATGAAAGATAAATCAATTACACAAAAGCGGTAACGGAAAGTTATTTCTTTAGTTCCTAAGATGAATAGTTTATTTTCTAATAATTGGAGAAAATCCAGTATCCAGAAGTACATTTCTGTTAGAAAAAAGCTACTATAAGAACAATAAAGGACACGGCCGCTATTAGAAAATCTGTACTTTCTGTCATAAAACTGAGTGTTACTCATTGTACACAAGATAAATCATAAAAGTAAGGCTGGTACTACTATTTTCATTTAACCGCAAATGCATCATAAAGATTTACAAATTTCTTAAAGAATGGGCATGTGTCTTGCACAAACTGGGCTGTATGTATCAAGAAATAAAAAGTAAATATATGCCATGAATGCATCTTCTCTTTCATGAATCCCCTCTGGCCATGTATCACATCATCAACATTATAATCATCACATATATAAGTAGTGTGAATAAGAAATTCAATTTGTCTTTAAATAATTAGTGAAGAGTTTTAGCTACAGTTATGTTTTTTTCAAAAAGACGTATTTACGAGTCTTATGACATCACTTTCCAGAAAATAGTCATAAGCTTCTAGTATTGGCACATTGCCAACTAATATTATTCACATAAATTAAAAAAGAAAAAGTTTTCTAGTCCACAGAATTTTTTTGATTCTAAAGTAATAAAAACTGCATTGAAAATTACTAAATATTTTTAGCATTTAGAATTTGCTAAATTGCACAAAAATAGCATGCCAAATATACACAAATCATACGCTAGGGAATGTTATGCACTAGTAAATCACAAAAGAACATCACTGAATAATATTAACAGGAAAAAAATCTACCTCAAACGTATTTTAAATAGTCAAACTTATTTTTAATCAATCACTCAAGAAAGCTAAATAAGATGGCAAAAATCCCAAATTAGCTTGTAATAGTAGCTTGACTATATTTTTTGCATGAAAGTTAAAACTTTTGAAATTTTATTTTTTATAATGTGCATAAACTTTTACTAAATGTAACTATAGAGACTGGGAGGGCAAGACTACGAAAGAATTTAGATTTTGTAATTTTTTTTAAAATTGGTTTTTAAAATTTAAGAATACCATAACTTGAATATTTACATTGTTTAAGAAATTTTTGTAAATGGAAGTACACATCTACAAACAATGTTCATAAAAATAAATATGGCACATTGTGTGGTGCATGGTGTGTGTGTGTGCATGCATGTACCGAGTGGCCATAATTAAACTGACAGTGCTCACAGTATTCTGTAGCGCGATCTATTTGCGAGAATGACGCCACATTTTGTAGGAAGATTAAACAAAACGAGGGACGAAGGATTCCGCGAAAAAACAAATTAGTTCCAAAAGTCACCACTAGGGGAATATTTGGCGCTGTGTAATTGAAAAAAGAGTGTACCAAACGCAAATCAATACGGAAATTACCTTTTATTTTGCATTCAAATGAGGTTCAATGTGGCTGCCGCTGTTGTGAACCACATATTGCATTCTGTGCACAGTATGCACAACAGCAGAAAGTAACATGTCTGCAGGAATCTCCCGTACAGTCCGTGATATGTTATCCTTCAACGTAGCCAGGTCCTGAACCACTCCTTGATAGAATTTGGACTTAAGGTAACCCCATAGCCAGAAGTCGCATGGGGTAAGATCAGGCGGCCGAGGTGGCCATGCAGTTGGAAAGTAGAGGCTAATGACTCTTTCTGTTGTGAATTTCTGTCGTAGCATCTGTTGCACCCATACAGCAACGTGTGGAGGGGCTCCATCTTGCATTAAAATGATTTCCCCCCGGCATTGTCTTTGCTGAAGTGCCGGAATGACAAAGCTGTTCAATCGAAGCAGTTGCCACGGCGATTGTCGACAGAGGACCAGACAATATTGCTGCTACCTCTAGCGTTCGTGGGGTAGCTCGGAATATGGATATACCTTACAGTACGGTATGGAAAATCTTACAAAAGATTATCAACTTCTATCCGTACATGTGTACGGGCCGTGTACAAGAGTTACTGTACTCCGACCATGATAAGCATGACTTTCGCTCTCACCTTTCTTGCCAGAATGGAGGTGGATGCTGCTTGGCCGTGGAAAATCTTATGGGGAGGCGAGGCCCACTTTTACCTGAATGGAACTGTGAATACCCAGAACTGCCGAATTTGGGATGACAAATCACCACATGCAGTCACAGCAATTCCCTTACATTCACCAAAGGTAACTGTTTGGTGTGGGTTCGCAGCGGAATTTATCGTAGGTCCATTCTTCTATGAGAACATTACCTCGGCAGGACCGGAAACCTGTTCTGTTACCGGAGAAAAATATCGCCACATATTGAACAGCTTTGTCATTCCGGCACTTCAGCAAACACAATGCCCGGGGGAAATCATTTTCATGCAAGATGGAGCTCCTCCACACGTTGCTGTACGGGTGCAACAGATGCTACGACAGAAATTCACAACAGAAAGAGTCATTAGCCGCTACTTTCCAACTGCATGGCCACCTCGGTCGCCTGATCTTACCCCATGCGACTTCTGGCTATGGGGTTACCTTAAGTCCAAGGTCTATCAAGGAGTGGTCCAGGGCCTGGCTACGTTGAAGGATAAAATATCACGGACTGTACGGGAGATTCCTGCAGACATGTTACATTCTGCTGTTGTACATACTGTGCACAGAATGCAATATGTGGTCCACAACAACGGCAGCCACATTGAACCTATATGTAGAATTTACTCTCTTTTAAAAGTGTTGCCATATTGCACTTGAACTAAATCAGAAAATGTGCATAATAAAAGGTAATTTCCGTATTAATTTGCATTTGTTAACACTCTATTTTCTATTACACAGCGCCAAATATTCCCCTAGTGGTGACTTTTCGAACTAATTTGTTTTTCGCGGAATCCTTCGTCCCCCGTCTTGTTTAATCTTCGTACAAAATGTGGCGTCATTCTCGCAAATAGATCGCGGTAGAGAACACTGTGAGCACTGTCAGTTTAATTATGGCCACTCGGTATATATATATATATATATATATTACAATATGCATGAGTGTGCATCACATTTTTTTGTGAAAGATAATTCACTTTATCCAAGTAAAAATTTATATAAAAAATGTGTGTAAATAAGTAAAAATCATAAAAAGGACAAAAATTTAATATGATTTCTTAAGGGACAACTTATCGGCTGTCTCAAATCTTCACATCAGAAAACAGTTTTCTAGTTTCCAGATATACTGTACCTTTTTAATGGATTTTGAGATGATTTTCATCAAATAAGCAGAAGTTTTAATCATTACAAACAATGTTCAATGGCTGGTTTCATTAACTGTTTTATAAAGTGCAATTGTTAGCATAATTTGTTTGTTGCATTTAAATGTTTATTTCAGCATTTTCAATAGAGATGGCACTAGATATCCACAATGAGAAAAGCTGATATTTATTTTAGAAAAGAGAAAACAGACCAATGCTGTGTATGCTAAGATTTTTTTCTTCCTGTATTGAGAATTTACACATTATGTTGAAAAATAGCTGAGTGAAAGGCTATCTTTGCCAACCATTCTACATTTTTTTGGATAATAAGAAAGAAGAGTGGGGTAACTATGCCCTGTTACATCAATTTAATACTTGTTTATTCCCTGAACAAAGAAAAATTGACATTTATGTATATGTAAGTGCCAAACATAAAATGGTGAGCCAACCAGTATTCTATATTTTATACTTGAATGTTTATGCTATTTATGGCATACGTAAGTAGAACTGGGTACAGGAATATAGATAAGGCAGTTAAAAGACATGGTCTGTTGAGAACTCCATTTAGAAAAATTGTTAAGATCCTAAATGAAGAGACGGAAAAGTGTAGTGCGGATTATGGGATTTTAAATGATAAATTCATGAAACTAGAAAAGTTAAATAGCGAATAAACCGAGTCAAACGAAGAAATTTAAACATTCTATAAATGATGAGAAAGTGAAACAAAGTGTACAGATTCTGAGAAAGTGAAAGAATATTCTGAAATGTTTATTACCATTAGAAGATTAGTCAATCAGAAATTAGATGTTCATGATTTGTTACACTTATTTAGGTCAGAATCATCTAGCAGGGCTGATAAGGTAAAGAAAATAAAACTACTGAAATTTGCCTTGCCAAAATTCAGTGGTTAACTCAAACTATTCGAATTTTTGGACACAATTTAGAGAAATTCATGGAAATAAAGATTTGAATAACTGAAAAATTCCATTACAGAAGGTATTTAGACATTTTTATAATAATTTGGGGGGCATTTAATTAATGTTTAAAATGTAAAGTGTACGTTTTTAGATGCTCAGTCTGACAACTTTTTTTCTAGATTATAAGTCTGCACTGGCATTTCCATGGTAGAAAGTTTTCTTATAATATGCACTTAGAAAGAGCTCCTTTCAAGATACCAAAGGTGCAATAACCCATAGGTGAGACATCACGGAGTTTCACAGGAATACAGTGAAAAGGTATGTGTGCAATACCTGTATCAGTCTTCATTCTTTCAAGGGAATGCAGTGGTACTTTACGAAGTATAACTTGTTGTTAAGTCGTGATGAAGTTTCACTCTCTGAAAAATATTGGGATGAAATAGACTTTTTTCCATAAATATCGAGGATAAAACTTTTTCTTGATAGTATGCAGAGTTGATTTTAAAGTAATTTTAATTTCTCATTCTAAGAGAATCTACAACAATCATAAACTTCTTACTGAATGTTTCTTTGCATTGACGGAACTAGTCTGAACATTTTTTTTCTCATCATTTTTAATACTAGACTTTTTTTGTTGCAGTCATTTAGGCAAAACCATGCTTCATGAAGGGTAACAAAGTATATCCACTTATCTCCTCCTACATAATTTTCATACAAGGTTTTACAAATTGTTCTGCGTTAAGCCACATGACTTGGTAAAAGCTGGAAAACATTACATTTTTAGTTTTTTTAAGTTGTAAATCTTGGTTTATTATTTTACTTATTGTCGTTACAGATGTATTTACAGATTTTCAAAATGAATTCTACATAGGCAGATTTTCTCTTGTTACCAACGAGTTAACTTCAGAAACGTAAGAAACAACATGTTCATTTTCGGATATTTGTTTGGAGTCTTCTTTCCATGCAGAAGTAACGACTGACGGTTTTTGTCCATTCCAACTGATAATGTTCATTATCTTGCATTTAGAAATTTTAATAACATATGTTTCACAACATTTATGAATTATGGAATAGAAGCGCAAAAACCTCTTCGGAAAGCGCAAAAACATATTCTTAAATCAGCAGTTTCCTAATATGTGACATTTTGAAAGAAGAGTAAATTTAAAAGTAGTAAAAGCTATTTCTCATTTCAAATAATGAGCTGTTGCTAGAAATTTTTATTCCAAAACATTTGCCTTTTTTTAATTATTTATCAAAATCGTTTTAAATACCGTCTGCATTCATTGCATTCTATGCTACCGGCTAGTCAAGTTACAGTGTTTATTGATTTGGTTACCAGGAAAAATTATAAAACGACAATTTCTATATTAAAAAGGAGATTTGGCAACGTGGAGCTGTTAATGGATGTTTACATAAGCGATTTATTAAACTTAGAGATACAGAATGTAAGAAATCAAAAGGAAAAGTTGTCTCTTAGTAAACTGGCTGATAAGTTAGAAGCTTACTTAATAGCATTGGAAAACATGGGTCTTAAATGTCGATAATACTGCTCAACAGCTTTTTTTCACTTATTGAATAGTGCTTGTCTAAGGATCTTTTGAAGGAATGGCACAGAATTTTGCATAGCCCACAACAATAAAACATAAAAACATCCAATGAGCTATTCTTTGTATTCAGCATCTCATGCAGCTGATGGGATGTCTACACAGAGAAATGGAAAATAATGAGCACATGCTATTAGCTGGGAAGAATTTCTGCGGTGTGAATTTTGCAGACTCGACAAAGGATAAAATAATAAAAATCAAAAGCGTATTCCAACAGAAGTTTTTTTTCATTGGAAAAGGGATTAAATGCATATTCTATGACAATATGTATAATAGCAAAGACAGTTTATTTGTAAGTCCTTTTTTTAAAGGAAAAATTATTATGGTTAGAGAAAACAGATGTTGTCAAAAGTGTCTCCAGCCTGGTCTCATAACAAAATTTCGTAAGGTAAAATATGTTGCCATGTATATTCTAAAGACCAGTTAGTGATACTTGTCCTCATTTAGCACATTATATGGATAAAGAAAGGAAGAGTGTGAAAATGGTTTATTTACACTAGGTGGTGCAGAGTACAACAGCAAATAATGAGTGTTCACAATTGCTACATCTGATATAGATTAGAAATAAATATCCTAGGTAATGAAATAAAAAGGTACAGGTATTGTTAGACACCAGCTCTCAAAAAAGTTACATCCCGTATATTTGACTTTTTCATCTAAATTCAAAAGAGGTCCTTGAACTAGAATTTCTGGACAAAGACATTATTTGCAAGGATATTCCTTATGTTCCAAAACCTACTACAGACAGAACTTAAAAACAATAAAATTTGGTTATCCAATTTAGAGACTCATCCCACAAAAATCAAGTTATTAAAAGGAAGTGATGTATATGACAGACTTTTGACAAGAAGTATCAGTCACAAGGAAGCCTTATAGCAGTGGAAACTAAGCTAGATTGGACAGTTTGTGGCCCGGTTGAGAGTTCTGCCAAATTTGCAATTACCATGCACATACAGACCTTTAAAAGCAACTTGGTTATTGGGGAAATAAAAGTACAAGAACTTTGGAAATCGGAAACTATTGGAATTATGGATCCAGTAGAGACATTAGACAAGAAAAGGAAGGAAGAATTAACTTCTGGGATCTTTCAAGAAGAGGTAAATCAAAATGTTCATGGTCATCATAGAGCAAGTCTTTCATGGACAGATAATAATAGACCGGATATTCTGTCTAATCGACTGCAGAAAGGAGACTGTTGGGTACTAAGGAACTGTAGATTTTGGACAAACTGGATGATTACAATAAAGATTTTACAGAAAGGTTAGAAGAGGGTGTGATAGAAAAAGTGCCAAAATAAAGAAGAGAAATAAAAGGGCATTTTCTTCCCTATCCCCCGGTAATCAAAACACATAGTCTAACAATAAAAATCAGACAAGTTTTTGATGCATCATGCAACATAGATCATAACTCGTCTCTCGATAACTGTCTTTCAAAAAGTCCAAATCTCATTGAATAGACACCAACTATTCAGTTGAAATTTA
>KK115982.1:1219553-1246002 GCA_000611955.2 Stegodyphus mimosarum
AGAACCATAGGAGTTGTTTCAAACCTAAGATGAGATATTCTGCAAATAGAGGTTAAATCAGAAGACTGAGACTTTTTAAGTATTCTGTGATAACAAAATTAAAATCTTATTCATGAACTTCAACACAGCAGTAGTATTTGAAGTTACTTGCTCCAAATACTACGATTTTTGTTGGGAGACATTTGCTACCCTTTGTTTACCATTTTGAAAGAATGGAAACAAATTACAGAAAAGCTATATACATTTTCTTAATTGGCTATCTGAATTTCACACATAGAAAAAGAAACTAGGCTGAAAGACTTCATTGTTAACCACCAAAATTATGTTAAAGGCCAAAATGGACTTAAGAATGTGAGAATTTGGCTCCTGTAACAGCATCAACTCCGAGTTTTCAGTGAAGTTTTCTGGTACAAAAAGTAACTGCTCAGTTCTTGCACTAGGTCTAGTGTGCGACAAAAAATATAAGTTTAAGGATTAGTTTAGAAATAAATGATTAAAAACTTAGTTCTAAATAGAACTGAAGAATTCTAAGCTTCCAAAGACAGAAATATTGCTAATAATGTAGAGGATTTTTGACCCAAGAGGATACTTTTATACCTGCTTTACTACCAGCTAAAATTCTGTAAGAGGCTTGAACATTGAAATTAAAATGGGATGCTGCTCTCCAGACAATACCAGTCGGAGTTGCTTGAAGTGATATCATGTAATTCAGTTACTACAAAGTATAAAATTACCAAGAAAAATAGGAATTGGAACTTGAAACAGTTGGATACTACATACATTTTGCAATACAAGTAAACACTCAGATGCAACAATGATAAACCTACAATGCAAAGCCCCCCCCCAAAAAAAACTTTCTGTGCAAAGAGCCCATTGTCAACACCAAAGAAATAACTATACTAAGGCTCATGCTTTTAGCTTGCGTTCTCAAAGCACAAATTTCTGTAGTCATTTCAGAAGTACTTTCTTTGTCTAATTCCCCCCAGTGTATTACTGAATGAACTCTACTGTAGCATTAGAATGGACAGAAATGCTAAATGGGGAACATTCATGGGAAACAGTGTTAGGGATATCTGAAAATTAGCAGTTCCACACTGATGATTTTCTGTTCCTGGTGAGTTGAATGCTGCTGATCTCACATCACGAGCATATAGTCTGCAACAACAGTTATCATCTTGAAAGTTTTTTCTGTTTTCAAAGATTCTTAAAATTTTAGACTGGATGATAAGGTTTATTAACAATGTTCACAAACAGACAGTTTCCAGAGAAAATATCCAATTAGTCCAAGTTGAAAACATCCTTGGAAGGCTGTCCAGTTTTATAGCTTTGGACAGATTGAAAAATAGTTGTGAAGGTCTAGTGATCATTAAAGATGAAGAAAAATTAATAAGAATTAAGAGAAAGATTACTGAGTGAGAAGACAAATTTTCTTTCTCTACCCAGTTCCACTTCCCTCCCAAACTCATCCAGTCATATGTTTAATCAAAGAATTTCATAAGAAAAATTCCTATGCTGGAATTAACATTCTGTCTAGAAAACTGAGAGGAAAATATTTTGAAATCGCACCTAGCTGAGCCATTACAAGCATTATTGCCAAATGTACTGTCTGCAAGAGATTTAACTTGAAAGCCTGCAATACTCCTACAATCAATTAATTTACCTTTGGACCACATTCGCCATGCAGCTCCTTGGAAGAAGCTGATATTGGACTCTTTTCTTAAGGAATAGATCTAATGCATGGATTATCCTGTTTCCTTTGACATCTACAGGGCAGTGCATCTAGGACTAGTCGTATCTCTAAGTAGAGATATTTTTATACAAGCACAAAGAAGGTTTACTGCAAGATAAGAGTGACTATCTACAATCTACATAGACAATGGCACCAATTTTGCAGGCATGGACTGTGCATTGAAATGTATAAACTGGCACACAATCAAACTTTCTACTGCAGGTGTCATAACTCTGACTTGAATGTTCATTCCCCCTTGAAAGCCACCTGGTGAGAACAATTTATTCGGTCTGTCAAACCACTTCTATTTCATGTATAAAGGAACTCTTTGACCATTTTATGGATCATGGAGGCATAAATCAACATCAGGTTCTTACATACATTTTGAATAATTTACATGATCTTGTGTCACTTACACCATGCATGTTTTTACAGACTATTCCAGACAACTTTAGTTGCCATTCAAACATTGCCAAAAGTTCCATGATGAGCTTCCAAAAAGAATACTTGGGGCAGCTAGTTCAAAGGACCGGTAAAAAGTGTGAATCGCTAAAAATCGGCTATATTGTACTCATTGGCCAAGATAACATTAAACAACATTGGCCTGAATGGAAAAGATTTTCCCAAGCAGAGATGATTGCTCTCAGGCAGACAAAGTAAAAAAGAAAACTAAAATTTTGGTGTGTCCTTTAAGGAAACCGTATCCAGTAGAGATTTCAGAAGAAGATCCAATTGTGCAAACCATTCCTGACTGGTGTACAAATAAAAAATGAGGCTAAATTTGCCCACACAGACTGAAACACTGAGCTCTAGACCCTATTGGAAATTTTTGTTATTTCTGAACTCGTACTTTTGTAGCTACTGTAAATTTTTTTAAAAATTTCATATATTTTATTTAGATATTAGGGTATGCATAGTGTTCTCTTCTCCATGATGTAAGCAATTGTATAATGCAACAGAAAGTTGACTCTTTTGTTCTCGTGGTTTCTTTCTTTCTTTTTGTTATGGTAATTAATTTGTTACCACTAAATTAATGGTGGGAGGATACTGCATTTTAATGTTTAACTCAGCTTTTTCCTAAGAGATGATGCTAGGTGTCCACAATGAGAAAAGCTGACGTTTATTATTATACACTGACTACCAATAAGTATTTGGACACCTGTGATAGAAAAGAAAAACTAACTTTATTCAAAATCAATAGTTGGTAGAGCCTCCACGAGAGGTCATTACAGCGTGGACCCTCCGAGGCACACTTTCCACAAGTCTTTGTATGACAGCTAGTGGTATTTTTTTCCACTCGGGTTGGAGAAGACATAGAAGTTCTTTCACCGATTTTGCACGGGTAGTGCACCCCTGAATTCGGCGATGCAACTCGTCCGAGAGGTTCTCGATACGGTTCAGGTCTGGACTCTGGGCAGGCCAGTCCTTTTCGATGAACTCCATTGGCACCATACCAAGCCTTGGTTAACGTCGAAACATGACAACTGGCATTGTCGTCCTGAAAGTAACAGGGGTCCAACCCGTAAAACTGCCACAACGTAGGAAGCACATTGTCATCCAAAATAGTGCAGTAGGCATCGGAGTTGAGGACCAAGGGTCCAAGCCCATACCAGGAGAAACATCCCCAGACCATAATTCCACCTCCGCCGAACTTGACTGTTGGCACAATGCATTCTGGCAGCAGACGTTCTCCAGGTAGACGCGAGACCCTGCCATCCGAACGGTAAAGGGTGAACCTTGATTCGGCACTCCAAAGAACCCGTTTCCACTGATCTACGGTTCAATTTCGATGTGCTTTGCACCACATTAACCGAGCAGCGCGGTTGGACTATCAAAGGCTTATGGGCAGCAGCACGACCACGAAAACCAAGCAGATGTGCTTCCTTACGGATGGTATTCATTGAAACAATACTCCCGGATGCTTGTTGAAACTCCTCGCGGATGAGGGCCATCGGTTGGGTGCGATTCTTCCGAATTTCTCTGGACAGCACTCGTCGGTCTCCATCTCCCACTTTCGTTGGTCTGTCGACTCGGGGCACATTCCGACAATCACCGCTAACCTTCCACTTCTTAATCACATAGGCCACTGTCGATTTTGGGTACTTCAGATCGCTAGATATGTCCCTTAAGGATCGGCCACATTTGTGATATCCGATAATTATACCTTTCTCGAAATCAGAGAGCTCCGAACTGCGAGGATCTTGCATGCGACTAAAGCCGATGCTGTTTCCTACACGATATATACCGGCGGAGTCCATGACGTACCTTAGGACCGCAGATATCGTCATTTGCATAGGTGTCCAAATACTTATTGGTAGTCAGTGTAGTTCGACTATACCAAACGCAACATTGGCCGGCATTCAAAAACACACAGACTCGTCCAAAAGGGGCGTTATTACTCGCTGTGACGTGAAAGTCTTCTATTGACTGACTGACTGATTTTATTATTGCCAGAATATCGCAAAAATGTGGTGTCTGTGGCTCGATCATACTAAAGCCGTATAGGTGCGTCAGATAAAACTATTCAGAGGTGGAATCCCAGAGGAAAAGAGGAGGCAGGCAAGGAGGACTGAACATCACTCGGTCAGAAAAAGGCGATAATGGACATAAGAGTAGGTGAAGTGTTTGCATATGTTGTAAAAGTAACACAGAAATAATAATGCAAATATTTATTTAACAGAATATAGTCATCAAAATAAAATACAGATATAAAATTATATACATACAATAAATAAAAAACATATACAACATAAGTTGGAGATGTGGAAATAAATTTAAGTGGGGAAGCTGGAATCGCACGTGAGGTGAGCCGCTAAGGGTTTAATATTACTATCCTCCTCAAAAATGACACAGTTAAAGGTGTTCAGGCTATTCAAGTGAGTGCAGTCAAATGGCTTTAAAAAGAAATTTCTATTTAATATTCGAATGTGCTCTTCAACTGTATTCAGCTTTAAGTCTCTGATAGTGTTGCATTACTCACACAAAAGTGGGCGTTAGTGATGGAACGAAGAACAGAATTTCGAATTAGTTGCAACCTGTGCATTTCTCTCTTATCAACTGTGCTCCATGCTGGCAAGGCATAGGTAATGACTGGTTGTATGTTCATAATATACATGAGCCTTTTTCTCCTTAAGTCCAGTTTTGAGCATTTATTTAGGAGTGGTCTAAGACTATTAATGATTCCGAAGGCTTTCTTCCTTACATTAGTAATATGATCCTTTCATATTAATTTTTCATTTAACATGACCCCTAAGTACTTCACTTTTTTGACTTGGGGCACCTCCTCTTGGAATAATGTAAGTTTTCTTTTTAAGAACGTATTTATGTTTTCTCCTAATAATCAGGAATTGTGATTTTGAGGCATTAATTGAAATATGCCATTGTGTACACCAATTTTCTATACTTGGGATTATACTCTCCAATTTCATAACCGCATGGTTTGCATTCGCAGACTTTACAGCTAAAGATGTATCGTCTGCTCAGCAGCCTAAGAAGTGATTTCTGTCAGGATGAGATCTGGGGAAGTCTGCTACATATAATAAATATAAAATGGGCCCTAAAATGGACCCTGTGGGACCGCAGCATTCATGAATCTATTGTTTGAGTTGTCATTACCGATGGAAACGGTGAATATCCTATTCGTGATGAATGACACAATCAGTTGGATGATCTCTCTGTTAATATTATATCCAATTAATTTGTAGATAAAACCCTCATGCCAGATGCAGTCGAAAGCTCTTTCGCCCCATCTAGCATGAGGATGGTAATATTCTGAAGGTTATATAAAGCTTCACCGCAAAACTCTACCAATCTAACAAGTTGCTTTGACATAGAAAGTTTGCTATGAAAGCCAACTTGCTTTGGAGGGAGAACTTCCAAAAAAAGGCTTTAGCCTGTTGAATATTATTCTTTCATACATTTTCCCAAGATCTGAGAGTAGACTAATGGGTGTATACCCCCTTCAGGTCTGGTAGTGTCTTTTCCTGGCTTCAGGAGCAATATGATCTTCGCATGTTTCTATAAATTCGGGAAATAATCAATATTCAGACATGCATTGACAATGCTTGTAAACCTAGACATGACTCTGGATGGGAGATTTTTTATGGCTTTATTATTTATGGCGTCATGCCCCGGCACCTTTGTCTTTAATTTTTTAATGAATTGATTCATTTCTGTGGGAGTAGCAAAGTCGGGCAGTTTCCTTACTGTTGGAGCGTTCAGCCAGTCCTTGATGGTATAGCGACATCATATACGAAGTTAATGTCTCTTGGCATTCTATTAGGTTTAAATTGCTCCTCCAGGTGGTCAGCAAGTACTTGTGCTTTATCTATATTTGTAATTGCAGCAGTATTGTCAGTAAAAATTGGCCTACTGGTGCTCGGTTTACGTTTCAAATTTTTAATAAATGCCCAAAAAGAGTGCGAGATCCAGACCAAGGATTTTCTTCTCCCATATTTCATTTCTATATTCATCACTTTGTTTTTTAATTATTCTGTTTAAGCCAATAAGTTCCTTCTTAACCTGGGGACCTCAGGTAAGGCGCCAGTATTTTCTTAGTCTATTCCTTTCTTTAATAAGCTCCCGTATTCTATCAGGTAGTCTATTAGCATATTGATCTTTTGTAATATAACTTGAAGTACTAATTATTGCATTATTAATTCCTCTAGTAAAAATCTCAATAGCCTTATCAATATCCTTTCTCGTACAAAAACTATCAATAATGGGAGGGTTTTCTTGCAGTAGCTTCTGAAATAAATTCCAGTTGGTGATTCTGATGCGGTTCATATTATTTGCTTTGGAAGTACCCAAAGAAACTAAAATTGGAACATGGTCTGAAGTTAGATCATGCTTGACCTCAAGAGTCATAGGAATGGAAGTATTAGTAAGCAGTATGTCTAAAATATCTGCTCTCTGTAAATTACTTGGCCTGTACGTGTACTCATCAGGGACAACTATTGCAACTGGATACTGAACAAGAAAACTACAGAGAATTTTAGAGTTTCTATTTGTGCAGTGGCAGCCCTACTCAGTATTTTTAGCGTTGAGATCACCGGCAGTAGTGAACTGTATGTTGTCTGGGCAGAAGTTAGTGGGTATGCTATCACTGAGAATAGCATTTGGCAGGTTGTATACTGCATTTAAATAAACTGTACCATGAAACGGAAGATGAACTGCAACTGTAACAATTTCGAGGTTGTTGCTACTATCCTCGCTGATGAGGCAGGATTGAAAGGTATGTCGAACATAAATCGCAACTCCCCCACTTCTGTGAGTCTTCTCTTCTCCGTTAAAAGAGATTTTATATGCTCAAAGGAAAGAAAGTCCTCATCCTTCCACACTACTTTAAGAATGATTCGGTCCGAATGGCACATGCTTGTTTGCACTCGTGGTCACGGATGAGGCGGTTGAACTATATTATTATTGCAAAAAGGGAGAGACCGGCACTGAGTGTTGAAAGGTTAGATGTGTTTCGTTCTGTTTCGGGAATTCACACATAACATTTATGATAAAATAAATGAGTCAAACGCTTTTTCCCAACTGTTTTACATTGTTTTTCGATAATAACATAGATGAGATGGGTAAATATGCCCCACTGTATCAATATTTGTTTATTCTCTGAGCAGTGAAAAATTGATATTTATATCTATGTAACCCTTTTCACATTTAACATATTTTACGAACCTAACGGCACAGCTCTATACCTGATATTGGGGAATCATTTATGTCCAACACTGTTCTTTGTAACAGGAAGAAATAGGTACATATTTTTGTTTAATATTTAATTCAATAATTACAAGCTTTGAAACTATTCAACAGATATATAACTTCATTGTGAAAATGATCTATATTTGCAAGCATCACTTTATTCCGTATGTCATCAACAATATTTTGCACTGAAGTTATACCATGTTCTTATAAATCAAATGTTCAGTTGCAAGAATGTTCAGAATGATTACACTGAACAGTAATATTTTCTGACATAAAAGAATGTTTAATGTAGAAGTGAAATATATGAATTGAGTAATATTTACATTATGAACAGAAGACAGTAATACATCCGAGTATATTAATAAGAAATTAAATAATGTGTACCAACTTATTACGGAAAAAATATGGATTCTTTTTTCGAAGTCATTAAAAGAAAAAATAAACTTAACTTCAACTACTAAAACTAATCAGGCATCTTAAATCTCTTCATATTAAATGGTTGTAGCTACAAATATTACAGTTTACTTCTAGGTTCTGATACTGCTCATAAATTTACATACATTAGAACGTCTAATGTGCATGCTGCAAAATGACATTATTTGTGGTCAAATATGTTCAAAAGTGCTAGAGATAGTCAAAATATATAAAAAGATATTTCATATTTCAGCCACATATCATATAATAAACAGAAAGTTAATGATAGTTTAGGAGGAGGAAGAACACAAATAACTAAGAAATACAATAGTCGGTAGCTAATAATAAAAGAAGTCTGGGCGATGATTTTTTATAAATTTAAAATTAATATAGATACACAAAAAGGCAACTGGAAAGTCTACTGAATAATCAGCATCACGTAATATATTTTTGACCTCAATTTACTTTTCCTCTCTTTCCATTTTAGACTGCAACCAAATCTAGCAACACTATATGCACGAAGTCTATATAAGGTAATCAGTCTTACAGTTCTTAAGCCTCTGATATCAAGATCAAATATATACCTTAATTCCTAATGATATTCTTTGCACTTTTCTATAATAATTTCTTTGCTTCATTTAATTTCATGTATTGTTTTTTACAGCATATAGCCAATGAACAACATAGAAAATAAAATAAAATAAAATTAGGACATTAGAACACTGTCTTATAGCTGATAAGAATGTAACAAAAACTTACATTTCAACTGCTTTATTCCAATTTATGACATAGCCAGATAAAACAAAAGATTCCACATTGACAATGTGAACATTTCCTCGCTCAGTGCCAATGTATAACCATTTACTATGAAAGGGGAGACAAGCATATGTGATCCTGTAAATATTTATAAAATGTTAGGAAAATATTAGCTACTGCAGATGTAAATTAAATACATACTCCAGTTTCATTCTGTTATATACTCAAAATAAGGTGAAACATTGTGAAAACAACCATTTACTGTGCCTTTAAGTCAAGATATTAGAAATAACACATCTACGTATACAGCAATTAGCAATGATTATAAATATAGAGAGAGATTACAGCACTTCAAACTAATTTTATGACTGATTTCATAAGAAATTGATAATATACGAAAACAAATTTAATACAGTTTAGCTTTCTATACACATTTCTTCTAATGCTGATTTATAGTCTAAGGATGCATAATTTACCATCCAAAAGCATTAATGGTGGACACACATGTGAATTTTGCATGTGTAGGTATGGAAATTTTTGCATTTAACTTAATAACAGAATATCATTATACTAATTGGATTAACTTTTCTATGTAGACCACATAATAAATTGGATTTTGTATTTACAGAACCTTTCTTATAGCCATCTTTCTCGAAATCCCTACATAGTATCATAGACGCACTGGTAATCATATTGTAACCGTGACACAGTAGTAGCCATATTGTGTTTAAAATGATACGATTAAAAAAGAAAAAAAAAGAATGAAATGTTTCAGTTTTCAAAAATAAAGAACAAAGTAACAGTATATTCACCCGTTTACAACACAATGCTATAACCAATGCCTTCAAAGATTTTTTTAATTATAAGTGAAATGGCTACAAGCACTGATGCACGATTCAAATGGAATGATGGAGACCACTTGCATCAAAATTATCGGTTTTGAAATATCATGAGCACACACTTTATCCTTAAGGTGTAAGGTTTCTCCTTCAATCTCTGGACTCTCTTCGTGAGCATAAGCTGTGAAACCTTATGTAGAGGACAGTGAGCAGATCGAGGCTATGTCCTTTAGTGTTGAAGAACTACAAAGTCAGAAGCAGGGTTTAAAAGTGACCCTTTAATTCAAATATTTACAACTCTTCTAATTGAGAGTAAGCCACTACTTGGGCTGAACTAAAATAATATAAAAATAAAGTGTGTTAACAAATTCAATTCCCTAACTTAATTCTACGTAGGACGGCGAGGGAAGCTTACTCTTAGTGAAATGCAACAATGCGAATTTCACTAGCAAACACTAGTAATTGCAAATGCCTATAAAGGCGAACTTTCAGTAGACAGAGGAAATCTTGGCGCGCACAGCCTTACGGCGATAAATCCAAGGCACTGTTTTTCCCCTCGTTAACTCCTGCCTTTTAACTGCTAACAGATATATGCGATTTGCATAAATATCTCACTCGCGCTAAATTCGGGCAGCAACTGAAACTTTGAGAATTCGATAGGAAAGTTCAAACTAAAAATAATTTGGTTAATTAAAATAATGAATGCTACAAAGGTAACCCTAACGGAAATCATCTGGAGTTAAGTCACGACAGCGAATTGCCATTTTATCAATCATGTCTTCCGAACCAACAGCATCAAAAGTCTGACTGCCACTGCTCTTTAAGCAGGGAATGCCACCTTTTCTATTAAAATTTCTGTTCACCTTAAAGTCCAGGTGGTTCAAATTCATGTACTATATGCCATGCTACTTCTCTATTAATTATCGACAAATAAATAATGAAAAACATATCACATATGCCACCTCTGTAATTGTTGACATTTAAATAAAAACAAATACAGTACACACGCTTAGTTGGCCAGTCGCTATTATCTTATTTCGTTCATTAATGTGAAACGCATCCATCCAGAATTTTATTACATTGCATGATAATAATTTTTTCGTATGCGGTGCTCATTGCGATTGTTTTGCAATCTTATCATTTGAAACCTACGGCTGCCCTTTGAGAAGAATCAATGACAAAAATACATATCTAAGCACACACACACATAAAAAAAAAGTAATAATGACCTTACCTATCAACAAATTACAATACTGAAATACTTTTGCTATCTTTCAAGAAAAAGTTAATATTTATAACATACTACGTACAATCTAAATTAAATCTTCTAAAATTAAAGCATGTTGCGTTTTTTTATATCAAACCAAAATATAATGGCATTATATTTATAATTTATAAAATTATGACCATCCTTTCTTGCAAACAGATACTTAGTTTGGATGCTTCAAATATAAGATAATCTTTAAATTTAGGAAAATAGCCAAGAGCTGGATATTTTGTTTGACGGATTTTAACTAAATCTTAATCGTGCAGGAATTTATAAATATGATAATAAATATTATAAATTTATAAGTAACTTATAAAACTTATAATATATTGAAACTTATCAAATCAACGCAGTCTAGTAACAGAGACTCAATAGAAGCCCGCAGAAGTAAATATTAAATTACACGAATAAACCGTGCTGATGCACTAAAATTTGAATATGAGTTCTTAAACCACAAGGATGAATAAACTGTACTTGAATTTAATGCCATCATAGCTTTGCACACAGCTGCTATAATGATTCAACATCATGATTGTACACTCCTAGACAAAAAAAAAGACGTACCAAGAAGGAGTTATCCCAACAGGACGAAAATCGGTAGAAGTGATGTACATGTACAGTAAAACAAATGATTACAATTTGAGAAAAATTGGATGATTTATTCAAGTGATAGAGCTTCACAAAGTGAAAAAGTCAGTAACGCGTTTGTCCACCTCTGGCCTTTATGCAAGCAGTTATTCGGCTTGGCATCGATTGATAGAGGTTGCGGATATCCTTCAGAGGGATATCGTGCCAAATTCTGTCCAACTGGCTCGTTAGATCGTCAACCATCCGACCTGGTTGGAGGGCCCTGCCCATAATGCTCCAAACGTGCTCAATAGGACAGAGCTCTGGCGACCTTGCTGGCTAAAGTAATGTTCGGCAAGCACTAAGGCAAGCAGTAGAAACATGTGCAGTGTGGAGGTGGGCATTATCTTGCTGAAATGTAAGCCCAGGGTGGCGTGACATAAAAGGCAACACAACGGGCCTTAGAACTTCGTCGACGTACCGCTGTGCTGTAAGGTTGCGACGAATGACAACCAAAGGGGTCCTACTATGAAATGAAATGGCACCTCAGACCATCACTCCTGGTTGTTGGCCTGTCTGCCGGAAGACAGTCAGGTTGGTATCACACCGCTGTCCGAGGCGTCTCCAGACTCGCCTTCGCTGGTCATCGGGGCTCAGTTCTTCAAAGCGGGACTCATCACTGAAGACTATTTTACTCTACTCAGTGACATTCCAGTACGAATGAGCCCGACACCACTGCAAACGGGCTTGACGTTGTACAGAGGTCAATGGCGGTCGGCGCAAGGGGCGCCGTGACATCAGCCCGCTTTCTGTGAGCCGTCTATGAATGGTCCTTGCGGTCAACGAAACACTAGTTGCACGTACAATCGATGATAATGATGCATTTGGGGCTATGAGTGCCGCTCTGACGATTGCTCGGTCTTCACGTTCTGTCGTTTCTCTAGGCTTACCGCTTCCTTCTTGACGCTGTGTGCGGCCATGGTTCACCCATTCCTGCCAATATCATCCAATAGTGGCATGGCTCCTGCTCAAATGTCGAGCGATTCGCCAATAAGACCAACCGGCTTCTTTGCCCATCTTAAGTTATGCCTGCCCGGTTTGAGCATACTCATGTAAAAACCTCAGAAAGAGGTTGCAGGCCGCCCAGAATGGGGTGATTAGGCAGATATGTAACGCAACGTGGTACGTTCGCAATAGGCAATTACATAAAGAGCTTAAGCCTGAGGATCTAAAATCTTACTACTGTCGCCTCTCGAAGGCTTTTTATGAAAGGCAGGGGTCAATTGGCAATCTTGCGATCGTGCAATATGATTACGATATAAATGACATCACTTTTGTTAAGTGCCCTAAGGCGATCTTTAGTGATAGTATTATGTAATGCTTTTTCTTAATTGTACATATGTGGTTATATAATTTGTATATATTTCTTTATATTGTATGTCTCATATATTTACTTGTTATGCATGTTTTTTTCAGGATTTTTTTTTCACCTGGCACTCAAGGCATCGCACTTGCGTTGTATGTTGTATGGCTTTTCATATATGTAAATAATTATGACTTCTAAGAGGCAATTATGTATTTGTATGTAAGCATTAATATGTGTCATAAGCATTTTCTTAAAATTACAATTGTTAGCAATGACTATGTTGTTCGATTCGGGGTAGGGTTCTAGCGAACCAGGTACCCGGGTGATAAGCCCCACTCTTATATACCTCGACCGACTTCTTTGAGCCCAACTACAGAATCTCTCTCAAATTCTGATATCTGCGCATATTGTTCGCGCACCTGTATGCGAGGCATAGTTACTGTCTACCAGAGAGCACGGAATGAAATTCGTGAAGAATTTATGACCTGGAATTGTAGTTTCTCCTCTTAAATATCCTGCCAGTTGCGCAGATCAGATGCACTGTAGCGACAACCGTTCATTCATTGGCAACCAAAATGTAAAATTTTGCATTTTCCGTCGAAACCACTTCTCTATTAATAAATATCCTTGTTCATAATGTGTAACGGCAGGTTGATCTTGAGCTGAAAGAGTGCACAGCACTATAAGAATTGAAAATAGTGCAAAATATTTATTCCAAATGTAGATCTAATAATAGTATTTTGTCATTGTGTATCCGATAAATTACGCCTTAAATTGACTGTATTATTTATAACTAATTATTCCAAAATTTAATCACTGTTGTGATATTTAATTGAAACGGTAATGTGGTTGTTAAAAATTAAACTGATCACGTGATCAGGCGACCTTTCGTTTGCGATCGTCTGAGCAAAGAACGTTTGACATCTTTATCCCGGCAGGCCTTGTGAGAAACGTTTATGTAAACATTTAGAATTCTGAATGTAACGTATATATTTTTCGTTACTAGGTTTAGTTTATTCTTAATTCTTTTTCTTGGATTAAATGATTAATTATACTTGGTTCATAATTTAGTCTAATATGTTTATGTACGAGATGTCTTTATAAATTAAAATTAGAAAAACTTGGAAAAACACGGTCTTCTTGCAAGAATCTACTTTATTTTTTAGTGTAATAATATTATTTTTTCAATGGCATTAATTTCTTAAGAAAATGTTATAATTCCAAAATGAAGTAATTATATTTGATTAAAAATATGTCGTATGATACTCTTTTTAACATTTTGTTTTACTAATGTTTGTTTTACTAACTAAATGCAACTTTATTACTCCATATATTTTAGTATACTGATATCAACAGGGGTAAAACTGAAAATGACCTAAGACATTTTTCTAAAAATTCCTTAAACTAGTTATAAACGAGAAGTAAAATTTTGTACATTACTTCCAAAAATATCATTTCATTAATATTTTATAAATGACAAAATTAATTATATGGTACATTTATAACTACCATTGCATATTTATAATTTTTTAAACATTTAATGTAGAATTTATGTTCATTTTATTTTATACCTTTAATACAGTTTTGAAGTATGATAGTCTTGTTACTAAGATAGGCATGAATCAGCTAATACAAATTTAATACATTTCTTGACAAATGTTTCTCTTGATCATGTAATATGATATATAAATCATAAAATCATTTTTCTTAAAAATAAATTATGATTATGTTTATTGGAATTTAAAACAATTCTGTATTTTTATGTTAGTATTAGAAGTAAAAAAATAATTTTTAATGAAACATTGATTTTAGAATTAATAATATAAGCATATATATATATACATAAATAAAATGCAAATGAAAGCCAAGTTTTCCTTACAAAGCCGTCCATGAATATATGATGCATGCTTTGCCATACTCTATCAAACCAAATGACACAAATATGCAAAAAATGTTACTTTCTTTGAAAGTTAATGAAGGAAATAAAATTCAGTGGATTTGTAAATTATATTAGTTTATTAATAGCTAGGCATTTAATTGCCCAATGATTTACTAGTCCAAAGTAATGTTGAATGCAGATACTGTTTAAATAAAAAAAATTATGAAGGTCTGATTTTTAGACATATATATATATATGAAGATTAATGTGTTTACTTTCTTGTACGAAGTAAAAAGGAAGTATTGTAATCGCGAAAAAATTTCGGGTACCATATTTCAACGAAAATATCTATTTTGGGCGCTATCGAATGCAATTTAACGATGTTTCTAAGTGGATTCTGAAGAGATTTATTCGTGGCATCTGTGGTTGCGTACGTACGTATGTATGTATCTCGCATAACTCAAAAACGAGTAGCCTCAGAAAGCTGAAATTTTGTATATAGGGTTGCTATAACATGTAGATGTGCACCTCGCATTTCGGTTGCAATCGGCCGCACGAAAAGTATATAAATATATATATATCCACTCTGTTACTTGGTTCAGTGAGCTCAACTTCTTTAGTCTTATATGTTTGTAAATTGCGCATTTTTTGCTTTAGAAATGATTGAATTACGTTTTTTTCATCTTCCGGTTAAGGTTTTTATGCCCTTAGTTAACATGCATGCAATATTTGTAAAATTATCAACAATTTAAAAGTTTTTTAAGTGCAGCTAAGCCTAATTTTTGGTTATGATAGCGCCCATATTTGTTTACATTTGAAGCTTAGCAGAAGCTTAGCACCTGTTTCTGAACTGAGAAAGGCACAAATTAAAAATTTAATACTTACAATAATCTCAGAAAGTAATCTGTGTCTTTGTTAGTCCAACCCCCACAGGTCGGGAAAATATTGCAAAATAATTAATTTGATTAATGCACATTAGAATAAAAAAATAAAAATAATATTTTTCCAATTATTTAATTTATAATATTTTTGTGACAAAATTATTTGAATATCATTTTGTATCCATACATAAACCGCACTCCACCCATGTCAGTAATAAATTTATGGGCTAAAAATTCTCGATTCTTACACGGAAATTTATGGTTCGCTTATCCGTCAAAATAAAAACACATTCATTCCAGTTATTACGACATAGTCATCTGAAACACCCTCTAAATTTGGCCAATTTTAGCACAGTAAATTATACATATCAACAGTACTATACATCAATTACTCTTACTCATTTTCACATTAAAAAAGATATTTTTTTTCTTTACACTTCGTTCCTTTTGATGAAAACTATGGCAAGCCCTTGTACTAGTATGCGTGCATACATATTAAAAATACATTCAAACACATCACCAAATTTGTTCCTATTAAAAATAAATAACTTATAATTCATTATTTTCCTTATAAACTTTCACACAAAAGATAAAATAACCTGTTGATAAGGAAATAGCAATTTTTGATTTATGACATCAGTACAAAGATAACCTCAAATTTTCGTACCTTTTTTTTATAACAGTAGAAATCTAAACTTTGAAATTTCACCTGATCACAGTTGTAAAATTCAATTCAAAGTTTCCTAATTACAGCATTCTCATAATATAGCAAATTTCATCCACATTTTATATGATACTAACTTACCGTTCTTTTTGAAACCTGAGAGTATGCACAATTTCTGGTTGCTTTTGTCGAATATTCCAAAGATGAATACTGTCATCAACACAAACTGTTACTAAGGCCCCCTAAAAAGCAAAAACATAAAACTAACGGGCTCAGTATGTTCAGAAGTAAAAATATTTAGGCTAGTCAATAAACAGATTACAAATGGCTACAAAAAATAAACCTGGATGAAATATTAATGTAGCAACCATTTTTTTCCTAATAAGGCCCATTTATATTGAGACGCTTATTCCATCGATTTATGCGTGTCCAATACCTTACTTTGTGTTTGCACTCTCCATGAAACTTGTACCACTAAAGTGAGATGGGGGGGGGAGAAGGCGCAAGTAAAAAACATTCGGGATTAAGTTGCATTATTTCCCACTTCAGAAAACACCAAAAAACGCCTCAGCCCCCTGCTTCTCTAATGTAAATTTCTCCAGCACAGTACTCAGTTTTACATTGCCCTGATGCATCACCTGTGATCAGTGGCGTTGCTCTATGATTCAGAGCGAAGTATAATTATGTCTAAGTGTCTACCGAGTGCCGTCTTTTAAAACTACTCATATCTATTTTTCTTCATCCTACAGCAGCATGTAATCTGTTTATTGACTATCCCTCCTATTAACGACTAAGAATTAAAGTGTATATATTACCTCGTTAACTAGAAATAAGATCTGGACAACAGGAGAATCTATTTCATGTTGTACACATGTATCAACACCTGGTCTACCGAATCTGCCATATTATTAAGAAAAATACATGGTAACTTAATTAGAATCTCTTAAAGTATATAAACTGGTAGTTACGAATAAACATAATAAAGCGTATAAATATAGCAACGACCGTTATAACGACTTTTCACGTCGCAAAGAAATATGATATTTATTGAATGCTTACTATAATGAAAGTGAAATTCCTATAGGCTAGTTCAAAAGTCTTCAAACAAACTTTAAAGGTAGGTCAAGAACACAAAAAACAAATCATAGGATCACAAACGCAGCGCGCAACAGCTAAAAGAGCTGTCAGTGAATTAACTAAACGCAAATGATACCAGATAAAGTATACAACTTAGGTTTAATGGAATACACATTCACAGTAACACAATAACCCAGACTTAACATAGGTGCGTATATTCAAATACCGATAACAACGTATAAGGTTATTATTTTAAACTAATGGGCTCTGTTATTATAATTTGGATTTACACTTTAATTTTCCGTTTCCTCACCAGAATGCAAATGAGATAGCTAGAATTTTTGTAGTTTTAAGATAGAGGGTGTTTCTCACTTCGAGTGCAAGCTTTGTGTTAACTCCTGCCAGTTCAGATATCTGTAATTATTTGAGCTAGCCTCGAGTATTATTTAAATAAAATGTGTAGGTTTTGATTGCTGTTATACGTTTAACTTAAATTTAACTGTTCTGTTGCTACATCACCACGAGCTGTGGCTGATATTGTTAGCACAAGAGAGTGCGTTTATGTTCTAAAGTTTGTGTAAATAAAAAGGTTATTTAAACCTTCTCACGACTTCGCAGTTAATCCAGACATCACGATAATTCGCTTTACGCTTGTTAGGGTTATTGGACTAATTACCAATTCCAGGTCAAGTAAAACCCCACAAATGTTACAATGACAACTTGTACGTACACCACCTCACCATTTAACGAAGATGCTAAAACCGCAGAATACAGGTCATTTACACTTAGATCAAAGCTTATTTCCCTCAGAAAGTTCTGAAGAGTAATTATGAAGGTACCTCTGTTCTTAGACAGATAGCTCTCGTGCTTTACCTAATCAAATAACCTAATTTAACCTAAACTAGTACACAGTATCACACTTACATGTATCAAAAACATTTTGTTTGGTAGTTCATAGGACTTGCCGTTCGAAGCGATACATGCTTCGAAACATCGACGTATAGGCCGCCGCACATTTTCAAAAGACTCAAGGCCTCTCGCGAATCGGTGAAGAACAGGCTCGACTTAATTCCAAAATTTACATCCTTGAATCTGTATATCACTAATTTTAAGATCATTTTAATTGTGTGTTTTCCACAAAGAAGAATCGCATCGCATCTTGGTCCTTTTCTGCCAAAGCAATCTGCAAAAATACCTTTTCGACATCCGCTGACATAGGAACTTTAATTAATCGGAAATTAATTAAACAAATGAGACATGCTAGTATTCAAATTTGTCCCTGCCCACAGACAACCGTTCAGTGATAACTGTTCTACCTCTTGTGAGCTGCCATCAAACACTATTCTAGTTTTCGTTGACGCACTAGTTTCTCTAAATACTGGTTGATGTGATAGGTAAAAAAACTGGTTTACCGATGGGTACATTTTTATCTGACACTTTCTCAATAATACATTTCTTGAGATAATCACTGAATTTCACTATGTGTAGAAAACAGTGTTTTATCATAATTCATTTACTGTACAAAAGTTTTTAACTAGTTACTCGGTAATTATCAGCTAATTCAATCCATTTCTTTTTCCAAGGTAAATTAACCTCGTAACGACCAGTTTTAAAACAAACTGTCTTTTTAAATATTTCCAAAACCTTGTCTTCCTCCATGGGGATAAGTATCATCTTTAATTCCTAATGGTTCTAGTTCGAAAAATATTCTTAATTTACTCTCTGAATCATCATTTATTAACCCACACTATGATAAATTATTTCGATGAAAATCATTTGTATTTTTACTAACTACATATCCAAATACCTGTAATATCAAACCTGTGTGAGGTACGTAGATTTTGCAAATTCGTAACTTGTCATAGAAAACTTCCGTGCCGAGCAACAGGCTTGCTTTCATCTGTTTATAAATTTTCGGATACTCTAAATTTACCTTCTCGGGAATGATTAGGTTACTAACATCGATAAACTTTGTGAGAGTTAAACCTGCTATTTTCGGAATTACCAGAAACACTAATTTCCTTTTACATATCTGCTCCTGATTACATATATGAGCAACTGTTTTTCTTGTTACCATACTTGAAATATATGATATACTGCAAAAGCAAAATGTTTATCTTTTCACTTTTTAAAGTAAGTGTATCTCATAATTCAGTGGTACAAAAACAAGAAACACTTCCACTGTCAATATAATGCCTTCACTATAATTTAATTTCCTTCATTAGTCTCAATGAATACAAAAGCGGTACATAAAATTACGTTTTTCCTACTGTTAGTAACCGTATTTACTGTAACAGTTTCATTCTAATTTTTAGTTTGAAATGTAGTCGCATGTACACTGCGGGGGGGGGGGGAAAGAAAAAAAAAGGCAGTTCTGTATCTCTCGTTCTACTGGGCCGATTGACGAAATTCAAATTGCGTTTTTCATGCCTTGAAAGCGCGACTTTATTAGATTTATATATAACATCATTCTAACATAGGTATATTTTGACACAAAATCAGACTTTTTCTGAAATGGCATGCCAATTTTTTTTCCATATTTCGATTCTACGACTCAAATTATGAATAAATATTACATTTTGTAAATTTTGGTGCGAAATTAACAGAGAAATTCAAAAATTTCGCCAAGTAAATTAGTTTTGTCAAGACTAATTTACTTGGCGAACTTCTCAATTTAAAGCAACCTATTTTTCTTTTCTCTTTTTTGTCATTGCAGCCGAGAGGAAGAAAAGTTAACGTTCATACTTTCAACCACATTTGTGTTATTATCACTTTTAAGAAATATGCCAAATTTCAAAGCGCGCAAATATATAAATTCACGTATATCTTAGGAAATTTTGAATAAAAAACTCTAATTTTTTGCAGGTATGCTTAGAAATACATCTACTTTAAGATGACTATAATTTAAAAAAAATTTTCGAAAAATTTATAAAAATTATCTAAAAATATAAATTTTAAAAATAAATCATAAAAAACGGGCGAATTTTATTTCAAATGAACCTTAATTTCGAAATGTGAAAGAAGGAATCAGATAAGTTAATAAAAAAAGAGATATTAATAAATATATATCAGATTCAATTAACATTGAGGAGCTAAAATTTTGAGAGCTAATTTTTTTAATAACTACTCGTGCGATTTTTACAAAATTTGGCAGTTTGGCATAATTTGAGACGTAGAATCGAAATATGAAAAAACAAATTGGCATGCCTTTTCAGAAAAAGTCCGATTTTGTGTCAAAATACCTATATAGAACAACGCTATGTATAAATCTAATACATATCTTAAGTATCACTTTCGAGACATGAAAAATGCAATTTGAATTTTGTCAGTCGGCCCAGTAGAACGGAAGAAATAGAACTGGACCCCCTTTTTTTTGCGCGCGCTGTGTACATTGTAAGCACTTCTTGTTTGATCCTCCGACCCCTTCTGATGTGAACTCTCTTCTTTCTATTGTGGTACCAATGGAATTACTTTCATTTTGCTAACATAAGAGAAAGCTATGTTTTTCTTGCATTTTTTGCACAAGTAATTGAAAGAGCAATTTCTCACACTGTGCAAAGTAAAACAATAAAAACATTAATTCTGCGCTTTCTTTTATACTTAATTTTTGAAATTTAGGATAATTAAAAACCTTGTGATTGCTCAAGTTACATAATCTACACGAATTCTATGTGTGTTTTCCTTTGAATTAGAAACAAAAGCGGTGACTGTATGTGCGTGTGCTTTTTATATTAATTACACTCTTTGAAGCGTTGAAAGTTCTCGCATGATCTTTGAGAAATTCTATAAGATCAGTTAAGGTAAGCAAATTCTCTGATTTTCTTTTCCACCATATTTTGGTGTTAGGCTCTAACTCATGCCCTAAAATGAATGCAAATGCACTGGAAGAAAACCCTTTAACACCCTTAATACTTTGATTTAAAACTTATTATTTTAAGAGAATATCGACAATCGTTTCTTTCTCTTTTACATGAGTATCAATACTTTCATCAGTATATAACCCAAACAAAGAATTGAAATTAGACTTTATCTCTGCCTCAAGCACTTTAAATTTATTTTTTAATATTTCTAAATCATTTTGGACATTTTTGTCCGCTATTTTTTGCCTTAATTTCGTTAACTGTATTTTTGATGTACGTTTCTTCGCCAAAACCTCTCTCAGTGACATTTTGAATTAGCAAGTCATTAAGTAAATAAACTGTTTCAGATAAAGATACTTACCCTTTTTGTCTCTGTAGAACTTCAATCTGGAAATATTCTAACTAATCCTTCACTTCAATCCGGAAATCGAAGGTCAACATCGCATCTCATTCTATAAATTTCATTTCCACTATGGCTCAGAACGGACCACTTGAATTGAACTGACTCCGTCGATAAATATACACATAAACACATTATAGAATAAATGCAATCACTCTTCGAAATTTACTATAGCGACACTCAGGCGTTACTCTCAAACGTATTGTAACGTCTCAAATTACATTACAGAAAAAGAATGCACATGAATATACGAGAGTGGATCCCCCCCCCCCAAAAAAAAGTTACAAAGGTAGTAAAAATTTATTTATTAACAATAGAAGAATACAATACGGAATTTCCTTGCCTATCATTTTCCCACATAATCATCAAATCTATTTAAGCATTTACCAACACTTTTAACCCGGCGTGATAGAAATCACGTCCCTGCCCATTAAGCCAGTTCTCGGTAGCTGTATTCACATCACAGTCTAAAGAGAACCTCATTCCAGATAAATGTTCCTTCAATTTCGGAAAAAAGAAATAATCATTGGATGTTAAATCTGGGTTATACTGGGGAGACATTAGACTTCTCACTTAAACTTTTGCAGGAATTCTTGAGTTTGGCAAGCAGTATGGGGCCGGACGTTGTCATGCAGGATGACACCATCACTCAATATGTCAGGGCACTTGCGTCGGATGGCTTCTCGTAACCTTGCCAAAGTGGCACAATAACGATTCACAGTAACGGTATGGCCACGCTCTAGACCTAGATATTCGATCAGGGTAGTAAATCATGGCTCGCACCTCTAAGATCATGTTTCTAAATGTCTTGCTAATCGCTCTGATGCGTCTGCGAACTAACTTTACCTACCTTCAAAACCGCTGGTAGAGAACCAGTTACAGAATAAAACACAATAAATCACACAATAAACGGATCCTGAAATATTTTTCATTTACACTACCTGGTAAATGACCCTGAAAGATGCATTGACAGTTAGAGAGAGGTACAGGATAATTAATGCGTTCACTTGTTTCTTCAAAATCTGTTTCAGCTGAAGCAATCTTTAACACAACATGTGTGCTTACAGCTTAAAGAAACGTGTTTATTATATAATGAATATAAATATGTTTCTATAAACTAAAAAAAGTGATTTAATTTTATAATTATTATAATATTTTTAAATCAAGACTGTAATTTTCTCGGCTGATCTGCAGGATCATTTGCCTAACACATCGCAAATATATTTTGACATGATTTCAGAAATTCTTTTCATACTGTTTTGTCTGTAATGTTAACAATGATGAGAAGTTAACAAACAAACAAACAAAAAGTAGACTATTAAGCTGCAGATTAATGACCACAGTGTCAATTATGAGTGCCGTAAGATACACTGAATGTGGCAGAGCTAATTAAGGAAAATATTTATTATGTAAATTAAATAAAACACATTTTGCACTATTGGAAATCTGATTGAATCATTTCGTATAACAAAAGATTTCTTAATTATTTTCAGTACAAGAGCATGTAAATAACAAATAAACACGTGTAAAGGATACAATCTGAGTGAACCATTTTTTGTAGCTAATGCCAAGATACGCTGAACAGGGTCAAATGCTATTGCAGTTGGTTGAAATGGAAAACCATGACGAATAGTCTGCAACAGGGGAAAAAATAATTAAACAAATATATATATATAAATCATTAATTTATGCAAAATATTAGTTAGTATTTGCAACAGAAAATGATATGTATGGATTGAGTCATGAAGATATGGCAGTTTTAAAAACAATGGTATAAAGGAACAGGCCACAGAAGACAGAAATGTGCACGAATGCTGTTAGAAAAAGAAAAAGATTTCCGTGCAGTTTGTATAGACATATTCACATTTTAACGATTATGGTTTCTGTCACAATAAAATCAGTATCTGCACATGAATTTTGCATAATATGATACAACCCGAGATATCAATATGGCGGACTTCAGATATAATGCAGCGTTTAAATTTCTGAATACAGCAGATTCAGACAACATATATTTTGGACTTAATGTACATATACTTAAAGAAGTCTGGAGCTATAAAAAACTGAAAGACCGAATTGGTCATTCAATGGCTCCGAACTGCAAAATCAAACAGCTCGAGAAGATTATCTGGAGATTGATGCTCATTCTTACAATAGTAAGCTGCACCCACAATGACAGTACGATTGTTTTGATGATACTGGTAAAGCTTAGTGATATACACTGATGGAAAATGAAATTCCAACACCAAGAAGAAATCAGTTTAGAGGAATGAAATGTAAGCAGAGCATATGTCTACACAACTTATTTATTTGATTAATGTTTCAAAGTCACAAGCTGAAGTATGTGCGAAAAGAGCTATTTCATATGCGAAATGGTGGTACTACCCGCTGTGATCGCCACGATATTGTATGCAAGCATGCAAACGCGCATGCATTGTGTCGTGCAAGTGCATGTCATTTTGTGGGATGGTGTTCCATATGCCTGTTGCAATTGGTCAGTCGAATCAGCAATGGTCCGTGCTTAATGCGGCTGACACTGGAGTTGTCGTCCAATCATGTCCCATACATGCTCGACGGGCGAAAAATCAGAAGATCCCACGAGCCAAAAAACATGTCGATACTCTGTAGAGCACGTTAGGTGAGAGCAACACTATGGGGACGAGCGGTATCCTGCTGCAAAATGCTCCCCGGAATTTTACTCGAGAACAGAAGCACAACCGATACCAGTCTGACGTACAAATTTGGTGTCAAGATGTGTGGAATAATGACGAGAGTGCTACTGCTGTCATAGAGCATTACTCCTGCTGTAGGTCTAATGGGTCTACGCCGCAGACAGCTGGGTTCCAAACATTCACCTGACCTCCTTCTTACCAACATATTGCCACCATTGGCCCTAAATTCGTGGTGAAACTCTGGTGCCAACAAAAGCTCGAATGTTTGCAGCAGATGCAGACATGCGGCGAATACGGCGGTCTTTCGAGTGGTGGCACGCGTACAACCGGACCCCAGCCTTAGAGGCAGTACTTTCCGGCGACCACTGCTGCCAACAAGCATACACTGTAAATACATCCCTGCCAAATTTTTCTGGAATATCGTGGGGAAAAGCAAATCTCTTAGTCAAAGTTTAAACTCAGTAAGCTGCTGATACCGCCTTCTTTGCCTCTTTAAAGACATTCTTGACTCAAATCTCGTTCACAGTGTCCAATCCGGATGATAAACAAAGCACATTAAGTTTGCATCAGGTGTTTAAAGTAAACGTGATTTTCATGTTTATTGAGGCGCTGCTAGAGCGAAACTTATTTGTCTAGTGTAAAATCTGAGGGGGGGGGGAATTCAGATGTGCAAACACGACTCACAATTTTTTTTTTTTTTATCTAGCACAACTTCTTAACATTAGGATTTCATTTTCCATCGGTGTATAATGAGGACACATAGCATGGTAATTGATGATTTTTTTCATATACCACTTTTTTTTTCCCATGCAGTTGCACGAGTCGAGTGTCACTTAACACCAGAAGTTTTGTTTGTAAACAAACCTTGAAAGGCTAAAATGAGATTAATCATACATTATTAACATATTCAGATTACCTAAAGATCATATAAAATTTGCCAAACTGATATCGGTATGCTGTAACATGCAATACTATATAAATCTTTCACGCATGACTACACTGTGTAAATCTTTCACGCAATACTATGTAAATCTTTCATGCATGATTGTGTTAATTGTGTTGAAAACTTCCTACTTAATATGATTTTAAAGATGTGAATATGCTTCAATAATTAAAATGCAAGAGAACCACGGCAATGTCAGATCTAAAACTATGCAAAAAAAAAACAGTCTTAGCATGGCGTAGATTACAGATTTCAAAAGCAAACAAAAATAAGCCCCCCTTCTTAAAAATAAAAAAAAAAGTTTGCGTATTTGTGAGATCACCCTCAAAACTGGTAAATATTGATTCAAAATCGACGGCAAACTAATATTGCTTTTTAGCCCAAATTTAATGCTTCAGTAAACTGCACTCAGCTTCTTCTCCCATTCCTAACAATGTTCGAACACAATTTTGTCCCTTTCTAAAGCATCATTATAAAATTCAGATAATCATAGCCTGCCTTATACATATAAGTAACTTTTAATTTTTCAGATTCATTACTTATTTAGCAAAGAACAATCTGCTACATTATGCAAATTATCCACTTAAAAAGGCTCTAGAGCAGTGGTCTCAAACTGGCGGTCCGCATGATTCCCTCGAAGCAATTTTATGCGGCCCACAAAAGCATTTCAATTATGTATTTGTTAAAAATACGGTATTGTAATCATTTTAAGATTTTAATTACCTGAAGTCCATGTTTACATTATTTTCAATCGCATTAAAAATGAACATCAACAACGAACCAGAGATTCTACAAATGGAGCTAATTAAATTATAATGAGATAGAAATCTTATTCAAAGACTTGAAAATACAGATTTTATTAACTTTTATTCGAAAAAATACACTCAGTTATGAATTTTTGCATTAAGAACACTTTGTTTGGGAATACGTTTATATAGGAACAACTTTTTCCACCGTTAAAAATTAATACAAAAAAGAATCCGATTGAACGGTGAGCATCTACAACCTGTGATGAAGATAATTTGTAGCAATTTCTCTCCAAAGCTACAAACTTTATTACAATCGATACTTTCGTCAAGTTGTACTAAAAATTAAAGTTTATAATTATTTACATACAAACATATGTAATTTTATATATGCTTCGAAGAAAAATTTAATAAATAGGGAAAAGATACTAGGCTGACATTACTTACTCTCAATTTTTGTCCCGTTTGGAAAGTTTTCTCTATAACCTTAAAAAGTTTCCAAAATTTGTTTGCCGTTATTTAATTATTAATTAAACATGTTACAATTATCTAAAGTAAATATCGGCCTGAAAATGGAATATTTATACACTTTAATTAGAAAGTACACAAGGTAAAAATAGTAATAATAATAATAATAATAATAATAATAATAATAATAATCTCGAAATTTCCAAACCTTA
>KK115982.1:1246124-1283762 GCA_000611955.2 Stegodyphus mimosarum
GTGAGCTTTCGGCTTGCGTGCAGTTTCGGTTTGAGACCACTGCTCCAGAATATTAAAAATACCCCAATAACAATTACTAGAATATTTACTGAGAAATAAACACACAGTATGCTTGCTTAAACTGACATGATCGCAGCAGAAACACATCCGAAGATTAAAAAAATTATTAAAGAAAATAGGAAAAATATTACTTTTAGAAGGATACAGGTAAAATAAGAAGAAATGTTCATTTGCGACTGCAGTGCCAGGAGGAGAAAGTTATGAAATGAAACACAAAATGAGAAATGAAATATGCAGAAATAACGCATATCTTCCTGCAGACTAATAAATAACAACATTTGCTCCGGAAAACGAAAATATTATGAAACTTCACGCAATACTTAAGAAACTTTTTCTAAATAATATAAATGACTTCATTTTCGTAAACTTTCAGGAAAAAATTGGGACTTTACATTCAAAAACTATGTCTTTTTTTTTTTTTTCCTATTTCATGTATAGAAGTGTATTTATGCTTCGCAAATGCTTTTTAATGTACTAACTTCTGTTTATAATAAATTACACTTTTAGCCTTTTATACATGAGGAAAAAATTAACATTGGATTGTATCATACCATTAAAAATATACAGTTCAGTAAAAAAAGGGGGGGGCGAGAATTAAAAAACGATACTTCGGAAAAGCCTTTCAGTTACCACCTGCAGACGTTATCAGACCAAAAAAAAAACAGTTGAATAAATCTTCTTAAAATTCTTCTCTTTTGTTGGAATGATGGTAAGAGAAACTTATCAAACGAGTTTACTGATATATTAAACTATTTTCTGCTATTCCTAGCATTTTGATTTAATTTACAGACAAAATAGAATTCTTTTATGCTTTACTTTCGTGGAATAGTCTTAGTGCACAAGATACTGAGTAGTGAATGAATTAACAGTGAAAGAAATTAGTAGGTTATGTTTAAAACTTATTCTCTTAGGATTTAGGCAAATACATATTTTACGAAAAATGAATCAACGTTTGTTTACTTAAGAAAAATGTAAACGATGAATGAATTAGCAAAGCACTTGCAAAGCCATGAACATTTCTCTTTCACGTAAGGTACGAAAATAAAATATGCGCTTTTGTTTTGATAATAAAAATGCAAAATGTAAAGAAAGGTCATAAATGCATATAAATCATTTTCTGTTGTTATTGCTAATCCTCGGGTCCAGCTTCTGCTAGACGAGATCCACGAGTTTATTCACCTTCAGAAAGTCATAGATCAGCATAGGAAGATTTAATCAAGCACATAAGAATATGTGCCGGAGAAACCTGGTCATTATTACATTTTGGACAACTCGAATGGGTTTTTTTACCACCCTAGAATACAAAGGCTTCTTAAATGGCCACTACGAAAACGTGAGAGTACCGTCTGGATGCATCTGTCACAGTTCACAGAGAGGGATCCACCAGGGGATGGAACACGATACCAAGTATGTGCCGGAGGGACAATTTAAGTCATTTTATCAATATGTTTTCTGGTAGAATATAACTCAAGGTAAGTCAGACAATTAGAAGTAGCCAGAACCTCCTCGGTACCTTCTTCGCCAAGGCATCCGCCTGTTCATTTTCCCAAATGTACATATTATAAGTTAATAATTTTCTTCAAAATACTAATGCACGGAGCACTATATGAGATCTTGAAATGCTTTTGATGTGACGCAAGCATCTTTACATGCTCCCCTCTCCGGCTAACAACTTATGAATAACAGTAACTTAATGGCTAACAGCATAACAAAATTTCAAATTATTTAATACCGCATGTTAAAAGTTTGGATGCAATATTTTCAATAAAAAAAATCTATCTTAAAAACACTGTAAAATCAGATAAAATAAACTTAAAATGTCAGTTGTAGAAACCAGGATTTCTCAAAGTGAATGCAGCATTTTCCTTTTGCAGATCAAAATCCTTTGTAAATCCCTTAACAATTTTGTCTTTAGAGCAAAACCATATATGCATAAATTATTAGTTATTTTATAAGGCAGTGAAACATATTACAACAATAATAATAATAATGACAATACAAGTGTTGAAAGAAAAGGTTGAGGCCGCCGCTATTTCTCTTTCTCAGTATTAGACATATCAACCCTGTATCCGATTTCATAAAGGCTACCCATTGGCTTGCCTGAACCTCCAAATGGACAGCCAAACTGTACACTATTTGATCACAATGAGTTGAGTATCTAATCCTCGGGTCTACTTTGTCATGGAAAGTGAGGAAGATGTCTTTATGACTATACGGCAGGGATGCGATTGAACATCTGAAATATGCACCACTTAAAATGTACAGTACACATATGATAGTCAAATGTTTAGCCAATGCTTTAGTATTTCCATGCTTGAGGCGTATCGAGGCAATATGTTAGGTTATTTGAATATAGCAAAGCACGCGAGAGCTATCCGCCTAAGGGAGGAATGCGGAATGTCTTCGTCGAGGTCTTTTCAAGGGAAACTGGCTCCCATTCCTGTTACACATGAGGAAACAACCATGCAGCCAGTCCGTTAGCCTAAGCTCGAACCCAGGTCGAACTACCAGTATTCAGCGCACTCCAGTATTTAACCACTCAGCCACTGCAACCGATAATAATATGTGACTGAAAAATCACAAAATACACTTAGCGGTTACGGATGTATACATTGTACACCCATAGGCAGACAATGAATAATGGCTATTATATAAACATCTTGAAAGCCATCCATAAGGGAGAAAAGACTGTGCTTGCTCAAGACACTGTAGTTTCACTCCAGAACTATGCCCGGTTGCATGTTGCTTCAGGACATAGTACTAGCAGCACTCTCTGAAACTAATCTTCCGATATTAAAATACCTTGTACATAGATCTTTTCGGATATGAGAGGCCTTTTGCTGGCTTAGTGACGTGGTTTCTGGGCATTCTGAACATTGAAAAGGCAATTATTTGGGAAGAGGTTATAAGGTATTTCTCCCGCCGTCTTCGCATGCCTTTGTGGTGTAGTAGTCAGCACGCTTGACGCGTGACCGAGAGGTCCGTGGTTCGATTTCCGGCGAAGGCGTTGCATATTTTTCATCCCTCCTGCTTCCGAAATAACCTAATGACTCTACACTGGGGCCCGAATTAAAAATGTGATTCTCCACCACCGGGATTTGGCGACTGGATCCCAAAACCCCAGTCGCCCTTTAAAAGGGGGGAGTATATAAGGTATTTCTCCCGCCGTCTTGGCATGCCTTCATGGTGTAGTGGTCAGCACGCTCGACGCGTAACCGAGAGGTCCGTGGTTTGATTCCCGGCGAAGGCGTTGCTCACTTTTCATCCCTCCTGCTTCCGAAATAACCTAATGTCTCTACAACGTTCTCTTCAGAAGTGGAAGTAAAAAACACTACCCTCGCAATGCTTTAAGATGTCGCAAAGCAGTCTATTGCATGTTTTTGAATCATTTATAACTAACATGATGCGAAAGGTTTCATCAGAGTGTGATTCAAATTTAAAAAAAAAGAGTGCATATAGACATAAATAAGAGAAAGAATCTCAAATTTTAAAAACCATTAACTCCCAGTTTATCAGCCTACGTACCCAACAATACACAATAAATATAATGAAGAAACACAATAATAGTATATAAATATTTCATGACCACTTGCAATTCCTCAAATGGACAACAACACAGTTTGCAAGCTTTTGATAAAAGCGTTAAAGATGCCTATCTTAGGCATACAGTGTTGTTTTCTTCATAAAATTCTTTGATTTCCAAAGCAAGGAAAGAGCATGCTATTTTGAAAATAGTATTTGCCTATATGCTGATTCAGTTTATAAGGTACTTCTCTCGTACTGTAGTGGTCCCAGTAATACCCGGTACCAATACTGGGTATAGTGTAATACCCGGTATTGGTATTTCTCCCGTACCCTTCGTAATGTAGTGGTCAGCACGCTCGACGCGTATTCGAGAGGTCGGTATTTCGATTCCTGGAGAAGGTGTTGCTCATTTTTCATGTCTCCCGCTTCGAAATAACCTAATGGCTCTACACTGGCGCCCAAACTAAAAAGGTGGTGGATAATGAATCTCCGCCGCCGGTATTTGGCGATTGGTTTCCTGAACACCAGGCGCCCTTTAAAAGAGGGAGTATATAAGGTATTTCTCCTGCCTTCTTCGCATGCCTTGGTAGTGTAGTGGTCAGCACACTCGACGCGTAACCAAGAGGTCCGTGGTTCGATTCCCGGCGAAGGCGCTGCTCATTTTTCAATACTCCTGCTTCAAAAAATAACCTAATGACTCTACAAGTTTCACGGAAATTACCTCCAGCTTGAAAATCTACATAGCCACATGCACAAATAATGCAAGTCCAAATAACAGGGTAATCTAAAGAAATATGCTCTCTGATAACAGTTTTTAACGAATGTCCAATGATGTAATTATTAATGCTCACTATCCTAAGAAATGCACAACGAGGCTTCTGGACAAGATTCGTGATTGAAACGTGCAAATTAGGCGACTGACAATGTGTTGCGCAATGAGCGCATGCTGGAATATAGGTGTAAAATTTTGTTTAAAGTTAATATGATTTTTAGGAGTGACTTAGTATGCATCAGTTATAACTCAAAGGCGGAACTTCAGTGAAGCAAAATTGTGCTAGAAAAAGTGATGGTGATTGGCTGATCGGCTCCAGTGAGGGAACACAAAAATGGAGATAGCCCAAGATCTCAATATCTCTCAGAGTCATATAAGAATCTGGAACTTCTTTTTAAGCAGTGAATGATTTAGTAGACAGCTGGTTAACAATGGACAAGAGCAACCGCTGCATATATAATATATATATATATATAAAAAAAACATGTTTTCTGTTAATGTAGGCTCGAAGAAACTGTGAATCGATTTAAAGAGACCTAGTTTTATTGCCTTCAGCTACCACATAAACTGAAGTCAGCCTTACTACTGTTGCATGAATGTTTCACGAGGCTGGACTTCAAATGAGGAAACCAATAGTTTGTGTTTCAATCCTTCGTCCAAACGAACCCGTTTAAGGTGATGTCGTCGTCATGTTGAATAGAGAAAAGAGGACTGGGACTCTACACTGTTTACTCACGAGTTCACATATAGAACTGTGAATTTTGAACGTATTTTGATTTGAAAGAAGAGAGAATACGCAGCTTGCCTTCCCTTGTTCATGAAATATCCCGTTTCCATGGAAGTGGTTTCATGATTTGGAAAGAAAACATACAAAATGGCCGCACCGAACTATATATATTTGACGGAGATTCTGTAACCGGTCACAGAAAAAGACAAGATCTTGAAACCCCATGTAAGGGGTGATGCTGAATGAGAATACTCTCCATTATCAGAAAATTTGGAAACACAATATATCACTCAATCACCACATTTGAATTTATTTTAGCATGTGTGAATTTCCATGCTTGGATTCAAATGATTTGAATTCAATTGAACTTTACGGCCGACGAACTGCAGAGCGCCAAAGTTTCCCCAGACCATCTAAGATGCAAAAAGTGTCCTTTCAGAAAAGTGGCGTGCCATTACATGCACCAATAATCTTTCATTAATTATTTTTTTATTAATGAAGCCTTCTCTATTATAAATAACATGATGATTACAAAAAGAAAATAATAAAAAATATGTACAATTAAAAATCATACTATGCATATAAATAGGAAACATGGAAATACAAATAAGAATTAAATACGGAAATATGCAATCAATTAAATAGGCGCCACAAAATATAAATACTCATTTTCATAACCAAATTTCAATTAATAAGTATATAAGAAAGTTGGCAATAAAATTTCTGGTCAAGCTTTGGTATATTATGGAATATTTGATTTTCTGTTCAAGAAACATTCACAGAAAATATTAACAACGAGTGAAAAATAAGAATAGTGGAAAATACAAAAAGGACTGCACCTACACTAAAATGGCCCACCGGCGGCAAAGCGGTAAAATCGCTAAACACTGGTAGTTCAGACCGGGGTTCGAATCCCGGCGAATGGGCTGGCTGCATGGGCGTTTTCGTGTTTTTCCCCATGTGTAACGTATTACGAACCAGTTTCCCTTAGAAAGTCCTCCACCAAGGCATCTCTTCCCTTAAGCAGTAGCCCTGGTGTGCTTTGCCTTAATAAACTAAACCAAATCAAACCTACACTAAAGCATATTATTTTTTCATTTACTCTTTTGACAGTATTCTAACAGATTTGATAAAGAAAAAGAAATTATTACAGATTCTCAGTTGATGCAGCTCATATACTAACATTCTTAATTAAATGTCTATATAATATTAGATAGAAGAGATGCATATTAAACCCGAATTTGAAAAATAGGCAAATTTCCACCTAAGTTTGACATTGATGTCAAATAAAAAGGCTCAGAGCATTTTGACGGAATTTAATGTAATAATTAAAAAGGCATTAGAATCTCCTAGTGTAGGAAAACTGCGCCCCCTGCATCTAAAAATGAGCTTCTAACGAATTGAAAACATTTCTCCTTACGGTTAGCACACTCATCTAGCATACTGACGACGCAGTATTCAAATCAGTACTCACATATTAACACAACCATCTTGGCGGAATTAGGCGATTTTTTACAGATGAAAAAAGTGGGTTTCGTGCCCTTTCTTTAAAAAAGATCTCCAAAACTACCGATAATCACAATAAATCGGTAAACATTATCAAATATGAAAAGAAAACATACGTACTTTAGCAACTTAAAATACAAATTTTAATTAATAAATAAGGATTAAGCAATACATTAAAAGAATAGAACACATTCTTTTTCAAATCTTTCTGTAATTTTTCTGCGCTATTCTTCTCTCGAAGTACACTACAAACTGTTCTCGTTTGAAAAAAATCAGAAAATTGCGGAAAAACTGCTTTGTGCAATCCTGGGCAACAGCGGTTTTTTAAATAACGCATTTCCTCGGTGTTCCCTTTAGAAATTTTTCATTAAAATTCTGCATTAAAGCTAAGTTTAAGGCAAAAAATATCAAAAATTAATTAACAAAAACGTTGGAAGCTGAAATAAAACAAGAAAAGAGCGCATACGAAAATTGCGGTTTGCTTGACTGAAGGATTATTATGAGCATAGTTGCTGGAAGTATGGTTATGTGCATGGTTGTCAATCTGACGCATTCCCGAAAATTTGGTGACTTTTACTAAGATGGTTGCGTTAATACGTTAAGTACCTTCAACTCTACGAGTAGGTATAGTTTATTTTTAAGATTTTCCACTTCTGAACACCTTCCAGTCTCCCTAGATGGTTCAGAAATTAGTGGACGCTGTGCGCTAGACCGAAGTCCAGGATTTAATTTCGAATCTCACAAAGTGTGGTTATGTGCATGCTTCACCCCCTTTCCTCAGGTGCCATACTGGTCAATCCTTGTGCTATAAGCTACGCTCTCGAAGATAAGACTGACAAGTGACTGATGGGTTCAGCCATTCCTAACAAATGCTTTAAGTTGCAGGTATCCAGACATTGTTAAGTAATAATACCAACAATAATTCGTCAGGAAGAACTTGTAACAGAAATTGGCCTTCATTAATATCACATATAAAGAAAACCATGAAAATCTCTTGTAGCTAATCATCTAGACTAAAAACGAAATAAATCGTGTATATCTGATATCATGCTGGAAGATTAATACTAACGTTATTTTTTAATTCAGTTTTATGGAACAGTTACCTGATAGATCCCTTTTATCGAACATAAAATAAGGAAAATACGACTGGCAGGCTAACAATATAGTTAATAAAAGGTAGTGAAGAAAATCGACAAAATTAAATCTAATCTCTTATCAATTTTCTAAAAACGTTATTTCATAAATTTACAAATTAAGTACTGAAAAAATTTTCCTTGGTAATATTTTTTTGAGGGGGTATTAAGTACATAGTAAAATTAAGGTAAAAATATAAAGTAAAGAAACGTAGACAGAATAAATCTGAAACGCAAATAATAAAGCACATAACTAATATAAAATGCTCTTCACAGGTCCCTCAGCTTTATGAGCACTGCCTGTATGTAGTCAGAATTATTTCATTACTCTAATCACATATTCCATTTCTGCTCTGAAAATCGTAATGATAAATTCATGCGGTCAGTAGCATTAACAGTTATCAGCAGAATAAGTGACATTAGGGGCACATTCGCGCATTCAATAAACATATAACAGTATCAGTGCCAATAAATAGACAGCAGGAAAGTGACGATTACACAAACTTTTGTTGTTTGTTCTTTAATCTTTCCACTACGAAATCGGCCAGATAAGCTTTTCAAGGAAACTACCGAAAGTCAAACTATTCGGCTTTCTACGCAACGAAAACGTTCCCCCTCCCCCACTTACTTAAATGCCGATAGTCGTCAGCTTAGTGTGGGGAATATCAACAACCTCTTTATTAGGCGAAAGCTTCAAATCTCTTCGCTGAGTTAATAAGAAAGGGGAAGGTTGAAATCTTGGTCATTATTTATCTTAAATGTAGAGTTTGGCAAAAGACTTTAATTAAAGGATTAAAAACAACTTAATTTTACAAAAAACTGAAAAATTATTATTTTCAAAAGAAGAAATATGATTTTAACTAGAGTTCAACTCTCTAAATAAATTTAAAACATTAGAGCAAACAGTCATTAACAAATAAATATACTCGCCAAATATTACTGAAACGGTGCGGAATAAGTTTTAGAAATTTGAACAGTTACGTAGTAAACCTGTCCAAACAAAAGAAAAACTGCAATAAAAAACATCATCTTAAAGAATAAAAGACTCTTTTTCTCTAACGTTAGCATCTCATAATCAAATCTTTGAGTGAGTACCTTTCAATGTATGATTTTTTTTTTTTAAATTTTATATATGATCACATTTCAGGTAACATCCTCTAGAGACAATATTTGATTAATAGCATTCTCCCTCTACAGTTAAATAACAATCAGATTTTTTTAAAATACTTCTGCAAACAGGTTAGATGAGTACAAATTAATGTGAAAACAACTAATTAATATTATGCAAGACAATTATCACACATTTCCTTGTTCTCAGTCTTTACAAATCTATGTTTTGAAGTTTCTATTGCAATTCACTTTTCCTTTACCTCAACTCTTTCCATATTAACACTTTAAAAGAAATTTAAATAAATGCTCCATTTAAAAAGTGCTTTTTTTAATAACTGATTAGGGCAGCAAATTTTAAGTAACTGCTCACATTTTCTGCAACCGTGCTCATAAACACATTCGTACTGAAGTAACTTGCAAATTTATTTCAATTCATCATGGTAACTTTTTCAGTTCAGAGCAGATTAAATTTTAAATTTCAGAAATGTTAAATGCACCACTAATAAAAAATTTCAAAATGGCAATAACAGATGTAAAAGAAATTAAAAACTGAAGTATCTATGTAATGAAAAATGAAATGAGATATCCCAGGCACCTCAATTCTTTGAAGACTAAAACCTAAAACATTTGAAAGAATTAGTACTACCAAACATCCTATCAGCAGCAAACTGTAACTACTGACAGGGATCTCTCAGTATATGCACAAATTTTACTTTGAAACAGAATAATTTAATTGAATTTACTTGTAAAAGAAATTTATTATAGTTTCATTTGTTACAAATGAAATTTTTATAAGCCATTAACTTGTTGTTATTTTTTTAAATATAAAACATCCTTTGAATGAAAAGAAAATGAAAAGATTACCTTCAATATAATTTACTGAAGAGTTCTTATAAAATAAATGTGCTTCATAATAACTTTTGAGTTTAATATATCAAATACATAAGTTCATATTATACATTAACATACGCACACTTTCATATGACATTGAGCAATAAAATAAACATATGAAAGTTACCCCTATGTTATAATTTTTTAGAACTGCAGTGCACTATAGTTTTTTAAACCTCAATTTTTAATTTAAAAATTATCCTGCCAAACGAACCTGGTAACACACACACACACACACACACACACACACATATATATATATATATATATATATACATATTGCTAAGAGCTTGGTAAGACCAGTTTATATATATAATATGCAGCATACTTATCATGAAATGTAAGCAAAAGTTACAAGATAGGCTTGGATTTATTAGATTATGTTGATGTACATGAGGACTACCAGTTTAAGAAAGGGATCCCTTTATGAAGCACTTTCTGGAGGAAATTGGATTGTATTTTCATAACACAGACGAGGTAAACCATGAAAACACAGCAATACAGCCAGCCTGTTCATTGGGATTTTGAAGTCTGAATTAATGTTCCATAAAAGTAAGTACTTCCATGCATTATGCACAGTTTACTGCGCATAATGCATGGAAACTATTTTTGATAGTTAATGGAATATATAAATGCATATAAAATCATTAAACAAAAGTATGTATCCATTGCTAATGTTTGCATACACAAATTACTTAAAACCATAATTGGATCCATTTTTTAAAAGTTTCTTTTTAACTACAGAACTTAATACTAGTTATGCCACATCACATATTTCTTGCGATGTACACATGGAAGTGACCACTTGGTCAGAGATTTCAGAGCTCATTATTCTTGCATATAATAAGATGATTGGCTTCTATTATAAAATATATATTAAATGATTCGAAAAATGTAGCAAATTTTATTTGCTTGAAAAATTGTTTCTTAGAATACAGAAATGTGTCACTAATTACCTTATAGAGAAAAGGAAAATTATAGTCCCATGTTAAGTAATAAGAGATTTACATGAATGTAACCATCCTTTATCGCTCAGTCAGTCAGAGTTCACAAAATGATTCTGCATTGTGCTGTTAGCTTTCTGGGTCTCTACGTATAAACCTACGTCAATGTTTTCTCTGGGAATTGGTCAAACTCACTGGGGCGATGGCAGTATGCTGCACTGATGGTGGGAATCCCTGTGGTAACTGGTGTCAGTTGCGTTTGTTATGGTTGCATATTGCTTGTTATATATAGAACTAAAATACATTTAATATAAATTAATGAGAAGTTCTATTAACAATACATAACAATACTGAAAGCATAGAACTGATTATTGCAAGTTATTGTTCTCAATATGTTCGGATATTGCTAGCAGCAAAAGTCTCTCTAGTCGAGAGTTTAAGAGCGGTCCAAGTTCTTGCCTTGTCTAAAACAGTTTGCAAACTGAATTAGTTATGATTTCATAATTTTTTGGTTGTATTTTAAGTCTCCTGATTTGTTATCATTGAAATACTATCAGAAGAGCAACAGGATCATTTGCCCATCAGCCTCCCAGAAATCAAGAGGTTTTGATGACAGACACAGTGCAGTTTGCTAAAATCCATTGACACTAGCCATGAAGTTATGATTCTCGTAATGTCCAACAAAGCCATAAATAAACTAATTACTGCTTCTGCAACGCCAGAACCTGTTGTCTCACACCTCATAATAGCTCAAATACTGCGACCTGTAGGGGATCACATACATGAATTTCTTATATCTGTGTGGTCAGCTGCAACACTACATGTGTAAATTTCTACCCACCGCATTACCAGAATTTTGATAGAAAATGTTTAAAGTACTGCATAACATAACTACAGTGTAACTAGAACCCACGATCCAAAAAATTCACTGCCAGCATGTTACACAGCAGCATATCAGAATATGTGAAAGAGAAAACTTTCACATTTACTCAATCAAAAAATGTATAACTGTGTCTTCTCTACCAGATGATATATTTTTGCTTTATAAGAAATAGACGTATTACAAGCAAGTAAAATGCATTCCTTCTTTTTGAAACATCTTGCATTTCTGTCTTGAATGAATAAAATAATAAAAAATTGGTTTAACCCTCCGAATGTTATAGGTTTGACCCTGAAATTTCCAAGTTCCACAAAATATCATGAATAAGTGGTATTTTCTTGATTATGATGACTCTTTCACTTTATATATGATTATAATGACCTTTCACTTTATACATGAACTCCTTTTCTTCCAGTATTAGGATCTGGTAGAAATTTTCCTTGTGTAACAAATGAAAAAAGCCATCCTTTGATATGGAATTTTATGCCCATAACCCTCAAAGGGTTAAAACACTGGAAGTGACTGGTTTGCAAATGAACTAGTTCAATGTTTTTCCACCATTTTGGCTATGTGAAATTCAGTGAAGGAGGATTTAACTGCACATATACACATACACTATAAATACCATTATAAAAAAATTAAGCAATTCAAAACATTTAACTTTTTTTTCCTTTTTTAAGACATAATTTTGCACATAGTATTTATAGCACCTGAGTGCTAAAGAGGGTCTCTCTAATACCTATGATCAAGCAACTGTACCCAAGAAGTTAAGCTATCATCAATTAGTTAATATTAAATTTCCTCTAAAAAAAGAACAAGTTTTTTATTTAACAATTAAATTCTAATTTAAAACCACAACATAAAAAATTAAAAAATTTAATAATACATATTAAATTAAAATTTAAGAATTACAGTAAGCTAAACTTAAAAAATGATAACAATATTAACCCTCTGAGCACCATGACCAGCTTCATTCGATCATAAGGATCATGAGATTTTTTGTCACTTGGTATTAGTTATAATTCTTATTATAATACCAAGTGACAAATATATTCTATAATATATTTAGTTTATAATTCCGTCACTTGGTATTAGTTTATAATTCAAGATGATTTTCTTTATTACTTTCTTTAGTAATATAAATGCCATCTTAATGAATGTAAATTTATGCAAACAGAGACTAAAATACGTAAATATACAAATTTAGTTAACCTTTTGAGTATGGAATGGCCCTTATATTGGTTTGGTATACCCTGTTTGAAAGGACCGGGATTGTCCACTTTAGTGGTCATGTGTTTTCCCCCCACTTTCCAAGCTGAAAAGTTAGGATGAACTGTCAAGTTTGATGTCCCTGGAATCTTAATCACTTAATCACTTTCAAAGGTTCTTTGGATTAAAGATCTGGTTTTCTCTATAATTTCCTTTTCATTCTTGCAGCTTGAAAATTCGAAGATAACCTCATTCATAATTGTTTGTAAATTCTTCACATTCTTTTGAAAACTATATATACACTGCACAAATTTCTCCTTCCAATCAAAGCTTTTTGCTACAAAAAATTTGCAATACGAAATATGAACAATGTATATAGCAAAAGTCAAATTTGAACTAAGCACTGCAAATTTTCAACTGTCAGTTTTCACTCTTAAGCATTAAGCTTTCATTCAAATTTTTAATATTTATTTAGATTTAAACTTTAAAATTTTTCTGCAATTTAAATTTTAACATTTCCATATAGTCTTAAGTTTTTAATCATGTATGTAGCAATGATTTTTTATTTTTTTAACTATTCCTTCCATGGGCAAAATTTTAAAAAATTTGGATAAGTTCAATAAAATATACAGCAAAACACAAATTAAACACTAAACACAAGTAAATGTCACACACACACATACTAAACACAAGTAAATATCACAATATGGATGTTTGTAATTTTAAGAAAATATGTTCATGAGATCTATGAACAAATTTTAGATGCCTTAAAAAATTAGATGGAGACTTGTTAAATAAAAAAATCTAAAAATATCTATAAAATAATAGATATGGAGGAATTTTATAACATAACTTCAAAGTATAATAGAATTAATTTTTATTACTTTATAAAGGCATTTAATTTGATAAGATAAATTTAAACCATTACTTAAAATCTCATACAGTTTTTAAGAAAGGTGTGGGCTTATAGCATGGAGAAATAGAATGACACTACATACATATGCACATTCCCTTCTGGGTAGTACTGAGTAGTCTGATTTGGAATCAGCTGCACCTTTAAATTTTCCCTTCATAAGGAAAATCATCAAAACAGTTTAGACAATAATCCCTACATTTCCCTTCCTTCTGAAAAGGAAAGCCTCTCTTTCAGGATGAATCAAACTACCTAAAAGCACCACTGTTGAAAACAGTAAGGAACTTCTTAAAATAGGAAAAGCATAAGGTAAGAAAACCCCATTCTTCTTAAGGATCTTACAAGAGTCAAATCCCTGACCCCAAAATGTTAATAAAGGCTGTCTAAATACAGGTCTTCATGACAGATCCAAAACCCACGCTACTCAGAGAGTTAAATAACAACAACAATAAAAATTATAAAAACAATAATAGCATAACAAATATATAATAATATATTGCATACTAATTTAAAATAATTACAAACATAAAATTTCTTACATTTTCATCCACACATATTATACAATTAAAATTATTTAAGTATTCATACACATCTAATCATTATTATGAGAAACTATTTCCTGTGTTAGTCTCACCAGTGACTGAGTGCTGAATACAAGGAATTCAACCCGGGTGCGATTACAAATGAACAGGTTGTCTGCATGATAAGCTTTCCTCAAGCGTAATGTGAATATGAGCCAATTTCTCTCAAAAAGCCTCTAAAAATCTTAAAAGGGGAGGGAGGGATTTAAACTTTGTTTTTAAAATTTCTTTTTTTTTTCCCGTCTACTGCTACCTTAAAAATGCCAAAGATATAGACAGTGCACAGATAAATGAGCTTCTGATACACCTATTACATAAATTATTATAATTTAAAATATTAGCTAAGTAAAGAAAATGTGAAACATAATGAAAAAGTGTTTTATAACAAAGTAATAATTCCACACACAATTTCTCCTGTTTACTAAAATTAATGGTTAATACTTTCAGCTTTTTAATATTTCAGATTTGCAAGAAATGAATCAAATTAATGCAAAATCATTAAAAAACAGCCACTTATAAAATCAGTGTCACTAGTAATGATAATTAAATTATAAACTTTTTCATCAAAATTTCCTTTTTTTTTTAGAAAGACAGGCAACTGCAAGATTAAAAAAAAAAAAAAAAACTTTAAGATTTGTATGGATGTAAGAAGCTTCTAAGAACCAACTGCAGTAAGAGGTAAAAATACAGTGGCATATATGTAATAGGTACAAATGATTAAACTGGAACAGTGATAAATTAAATGGGGTGGCGGTGAACAAACAGCATGTGCATGACAAACCGTCCAATCATTTGTTGAATGGCAAGTCAGCCAAATTTCGGAAGGCTTAAAACATCTGAAACGGTAAAATTTGAAGAAAAATTGGATTTGTTTAACCATTATGATGCTTTTCCTAAATGCAATTAAGAAGAAATTGCTCTGTAACTGAGAATACTCTACCTACTTATGTTATGCAACCTGATCAAACAAAAAGAAAGAACAAAAAATGACTGACATTAGCTGACATGAAACAGACAATCCAACTTTGCCAGTAACAAGCAGTAAAGGCAAAACAGAGAAACAGATCAGGAAGAGGCCCAGCTGCAGATAAAAATCATTTTGCTGCAAGTTATGACAAATTATAAGCTCTATCTAGGGCCAAAGCTGAGCTTTCTGCTACCCAATGCAAACTCTGAGACTCTTAAATTATGTCAGCTGGTTTCTATTTATATTTTTAAAAAATGTCAACTCTACATTCTGCTGCCCGATGCACAGTGCAGTCACACTAATTGTGCGAACTCTGGTGCCGGCCACGGCCATATCAAATCTACAACACAGTTAAAACTGTTAAAAACATTTTCCAAAGCATACTTTGGTACTCTTCTGTTATCAGGACCAGATTCAGAAATGTACATAATGTATGTGTGCATACATACACACACATATACCTATACATAAATGAAGACATAAATCCATTACATACATGCAATATATACATACATTTCTGAATCTGATCCTGATAACAGAAGAGTACCCATACTTTTATGTTTACAACTGAATTAGTGTGGTACAAAAAAAGTCAAGCACTGGTTAATTGTTTTGTATACATACAATAAAGACCAGGGAATTAAGAAAACTCAATACTGTTCTGCTATTAGGACCAGGTCCAGAAATATATGCATGTATGTATGTGTGGATGTATGCATTCATGTAAGCATGTATATCTGTACGTACATATGTATCTGTGTGTGTACACACATATATATAATACATGCATATCTGTGTGTGCCCATACACACATGCATACATATATACATACACTTCTGAATCTGGTTCTGATAACAGAAGAGTACTGAAAATGCCTTTAATAACTGGAAAGCTACTCACTTATTAAAAATACCTGGATGACTTCAAAAACTTCCGCATATTTCTACTCAAAATAAAGAAAAGAACCAAAAAAAAAAAACCTTTTTCTGCTGTTGAACAATTATGCTGCATGCTTATAATTGATTGAAAACATCACACTGGTGTTTTAACCTACAAATACAACTTCTGTTTTCAACTTTTTGAATCAAGGCCGAAAGTTATACAACATGTTTACTTTTGAATGCAATCAATGCTTCCTAATTTCACTCAAGAAAGGTTATTAAAAGGTATTTGAACAAGATCTATAAAAATGAAACCATGGGATCATCAAATGAAATTTTTAGTTAATTTCTCTTTTCGATTCCATGCACATGCAATCCATGATATTCTGTAACTAAATAAACAATCAAAATATTAAATATATATATACAAAGTCCTTTAAGATGGCCCATTGGCTGTACTGAATATCTAGGAACTCAAAGATGAAACTTATTATAAATGATTTTTGGAATATGTTGCCACTAACGCACATTTGTCACCAATGTATCCCCCCCAAAAAAACAGTTGAAGATATTGTTGTAGATATGACTGAAGAAAGAAAGGACAGCAAATATGATATATGATAAAATGGCAGATTCTAATGCAGCCAATAATCACTGGGCTCTAATACCCAGCAAATCATGAAATGCACTTCAGATTTTTTGAAGTAGTCTAGAACTTGCAGGCAGAAATACAAAAAGTTATCAAGAATTTAATACCCAAGAAAATTCTGTCGAAAAAATTTTAACAGAAAATGGAAAACAACCTTCAATTTAGCAATTCTTTATGAAATCTTAATAACTCAGCAAGTGAGTTTTGCCATTAAAATTTAAGGTTGAAATTTACTGTACAATACCCTTGGTTTCTGTCTGAAAAAATGGCCAAGTGGTATTGGCTATTCGCGAAATCTGAAGGCCTGCTGCGTGAAATAGGTTTTTTGGTAACACTAATGTTGATAATGTTGGCAAAGCTAGTGTTGGGGAAAATTGTGTGAATATCACCAAATGTGTTGTGGTAATTTGAAATTTTGGCTATTTTTTGTAACAGTAACCCTTTCGGATGGATCGGAGATTTTCAATTACTGTGTATGGTTGCATGTGCATGATGTTTTATGAAAATGGTGCCTGAAAGATCATCTGAAAGTTTGCTTACTGTTATAAATGAGTATATTATTCTGGATACAACTATAATTTCTGACTGCTGGAAGGAGTACATAAAAGGAACATGGAGTGCAATTAAACGCGGTTTAGCCAGGAGGAAAACAAAGGACGGCTTGCACTATTATTTGGCCGAATATGTGTGGTGCAAGAAGGAGCAGGGAAAAAAAATGTATTTATGGCTTTCTTGGACGTTATTATATGTATTTATCCACCATTAACAGCGGATGAGCCGAAACAACCAAATATTTAATTGAATTGCTTACATAGAGGAGATGCTCATGGAAGGCATGAATGTATGCACATGAAGAAAAGGTATGTTAAAAAATTAACTTTTTTTTTATTTATTGGTATCTGTGTATTAATTTCTGTTAAAAGATTTGTTGTTTAGTGTTTTTATGTTAGGAAATATGTATTTTTGGTTATTTATTACTCTTTGTTTGTGTATTTTTGGTTATTTGTTCGTGTCTGTGTGTTAAGACAGTGGCAAATTTTTTCTGGTCAACATTATAGTTTTGACTTTGTTTTAGCTTTCTGATTTTGTTCAAGTGAAAATATTTCGATGTGTACATGGACAAAGTTAAGGTAGTATGCAATGCTTAGTTTGTGCAATTCTCTGATTTTTTTAAGTTAAAATAGATCGATGTGTACATGGAGAAAGTTAAATTAGTGTGCAATGCCTAGTTTGTTCAATTCTGGGATGTTTTTAAAGTTAAAATAGGTAAATGTATACACAGACACAGAGTTAGTGCTGATCTAGGCATTGAAAAAGAAACTATCCACTAAGGGGTACTATAGAATAAATTTTAACCAAATTTAAAATACCTGAAATTTTAATTTATATGTATACATTTAATTTACTGTTGAAAACTCAATGTTCATTTTAACATACACTTCAGCCTAAATTTTATAAACGTTTCAATGCAATTTTTATGTATAGTGATAAAATATTTTTGGAGCACATGTGATTATATTAGGTGGGCAGATTGCGTACAATATCAAGTCACAAAAAGTGAACATGAAAAGGAATTACCAATGCAATATTTATGATAATTCATTAAATTGTAATGTTCTTTTACTGCCTTCATGGCATAACCTACAATGAAGTAACATACACTGATCAGCCAAAACATTATGACCAATTCTAAGCTGTTAAAATGCACTCACTGAATGATACAGACAGCACATAAAAAGGTGGGAATGTTTTTCAATAGCTGCAAGATATACTGCATTATCTTTATGCTGACTAGACTACATGTGCATGTAATGGGAAAAAGTTGCTGACTTAAGTGACTTTAAAGATCAAATTGTAATGGCCCGAAAGTTGGAAGCAAGTACCTCTAAAATGGCACTGCTTATCAGGTATTTGTAAATTACTGTTATTAGTACCTAAGAAAAGTGGAAGAAGGTCAATGAAACTGGATGCTGAGATATTACACATGATGGGTGCTGAGGCTTTTAGACATCCATGCTTGATCAGCAAATACAGATATCAGACTAATCCATTTAGTAAAGGCAAATAGGCAGCTGCTGACTCAAATGACAGCTAAATGCAATGGCAGATCTTGAATGACAGCTAAATGCAATGCATGTTTTCAAATGCATTTGAGCACACAGACAATGTTGATTATGGGGTATATAGCCGATACCTCCCTCACGAGCCTCTGTTAAATGAACATCATGTTATGTTCAGGACATAAACAGATTGGTAATGGAGGTGTTATACATTGAGAGACATTCTCATAAGCATCATTTTGAAGGATAGGATATGTAAGATACACCCCAATATCTAGAATTGGTCTTAATGAACTATGCAAGCATCATTGCTAATCAGTTATACCTTTTCATTGCTTCTGTCTTTCCTCTAAAAATGGACTCTTCTAATAGTGCAACGATCTCTGTCACAAGGCTGAGTTATGGTGCAAAAGTCTGAAGAATGTACTGATGAATTTCGGTTGATGTCTGTCCTGCAACCACACTTAGAACAAAATCTTACTCGAGGAGATAAGGTATGCCTAGAGTGCCTGCACAGAGTTTACCAATTACATCTTTGCAGTCTATAAGCATTATGTGACTTCTGCTTGAAAATCTGAAATGATCATCCCTCAGACACTTTCCAGGGACTTATTTAATCCATGCCATAACAGGTTGCAGGCATTTTACAAGCCAAAGGCGTGCAAAGAAACTGGTCAAATTGTTTTGGCTGATCAGTGCATTAAGTCAAATTTCAATATGCTAAAGCTACAGAGAGAGAAGAAAAATATCTTATTCAATTAAAAATTAGACATATAGAGAAAGTTAATGCTAATTTCTAATTCTAGATCCAGATGTTCAGTATGACACATAAAAAATTGAGTACTAGAAGTTCTACTACATTTCTGCTCTTCTCTTATAATTTGGGGTATTTTCTGATTATCTGCATTAACACCAAAAAGTCCCAAACATGTTGGTGACTTTAGAATACATTTTTAAACTCGTTGGTGACTATTATCTTGCCAAGCTGATGTATCAGAGGCAACAGACATTTTCAACACACTAAAAATTCCATACAAAAGCAGTAAATCAATAAAACTGAAAAAGGAAGAAACATCAACAATAAAATAATTACTTTCATTGAGAAATCATTTTTTCCCCAATTGTTCTCCCCACGTACACAGAAATCTGCTTTTACTTAAAAATAAACAAACTTGGCCTCATATATCTTCGGCATAGTGCACTGCTAGAACACATGTGCATATACATGGGTTACCACGTAAATACCTTTTGTTGATATTGTGGGTTGCCATATAAATACTTTTCGTCAACATTCTGGGTCATCACATAACTATGTTGCCAACATACTGCTTTACCTTTTTCATGATTTTGAGTGAGAGTGCAGATACTCAGAAAGTATCTCATTTTTAGCATCTGTCTATAACATACAACTTTGTGTTGAAACACATGGATGTTTAAGATGTGCACATTAAACTTTAAAGGAAATAAAACTCAGAATTTAAATACAAGAATGCCCTTGCATCCACTGATTCAGAATCCATGGACACCAATATGTTTGTTGAAAACTAAATAATTTCATTACCTGTAAACTACTAACATGCAGTAACAAAAATAGACAGTAATATGACAAAATACAGCAGCCCAAAAATACCAATTATGTATTTTCATGGCAATTTCAAACACAAGCACATAAACATATTCAGCATGAAAGTCAGACTAATGTTTCATTTCTTATGCAGCACTTTGATGGTGAAGCATCAGATTTTTACTGTTGTGGATTCCTTAGAAATATAAAACACAAATACAGTATCTTTACACATGATGATATGGAGTATAGGCTTCATATCATGATTATGTTAAAACATGAGAATCTCTTACATGAAAAAGAACATTATATACATAACTTTATTTAATACTGACACAGATTTTTCACTTAAACTTTATCATATTTATGTGCACTGCATGAATATACATCACATAAAACATTTGGTATTATCCAAACTGTTAGAAACGTATTACCTACAGATACAAAGCCACAAAAATACTTAAATTACATATATAATAATGATTTTTGTTAACAAATTACTCAGGAAGAGTCTCATCCAGGGAGGTTTTATAATTACAATACAAAGCTTATTTTAACTAATCAGTCATCTTAACCCATGCTATTATTACAAAGCGGTCAATATAGCTATTCTAGTCAAAATGGGTATATTGACACTAAATGAAAAACAAATGTAAAAGAACATATCCATGATTAGTATATTAAAAAGCAATAACATATTTTGTACAGGAATATCATAATATAGTATTCTGAAAAAGGAATAACACAGTTTCCATTATAAACACCAAATGAATCATTAAAAACAAGTGAGAATGCACTGCTTTCCTGCAACTTTTTTCTTTCCTTGAAATCAACAAAATTTCTCAGTTATCGATGAAAAATTAAATATTCAAAGAAAGTAAAGATTTTGTAGTAAGTTATAACGAAATTCCTCATTCGATTGCTAATTCTTTAAGCAAAGATATTAATGAAATAAATTTACTTTAAAATATGAATGAAGAGGTAAATGTGTATCCCAGGCACATAGTCATAGGTTAAAATACATTTCAGGCTTACAGCTTTTAATATTCTGATTAGTACTGAATTTCTGATGTTTCCAGATTTCAGCATTATGGTAATGCTGAGGAAGTGAAATAAAGGTTTTCAGTGTACATGAGTTAGTTTTCTGGATATAAGAAATCCTCAGTGGCCTAATTTTCTTTATTCTTCAAGCTTAATAGATGTTTGCAAAGAAAATTTCAAACTAATTTAACACCAACTTCCGCACAAAATTTATAAAAATTCGCCTTTTTTCTACTACATAAAATGAGACTAGTATCCATTGAAAATTTAATTTCATTCATATATTATAGAAAAACGAAACGTGCGAAATTTTCTCCAGTACAATTTACCAGTCTCCTTAGCTTTTGCTTCATTAACAGAACTGTACATATTGAAACCACATAAAAGTACAAATGCATATCCTAAATAAATTCGTTACCTTAAGAATGCGAAATAAATCCGGTTGCAGATTTTCGTCACTTATGCATTCTGACCGTTGACTGACAGATGATCGCAGACCATCTAATACGCCCTTAAAAAATCCACTAGATCTTTTCATTTCTGTTCTAGGCATGCTGAAGCTGTTATAATTACTTATTACATCACCTCAATTATAAATCATATCTGGAATATTACAAATACATAGTCAATCCTTAATCCATCTTCCTACACTACAACACACGACACTCATTTATTTACCGTCTGTCATATGCCGAAAAACCGAAACACAGTAAATGTTACTGTTGCCATATCAGAATTTTTTCCATACGTATTATAAACAGATAGCAAGTTTTTGACCAATTAATATAAATTTTATGCTCTTAATACTCATACAATTTGAAGTTTTATTTTAGAGTAATTACTGTTTTTGTGCGTTATTTCATTTGCTTCATGAAAAACGTTAACAAAATGAAGAGTATTAAGTCCTTATAAAGACTTCTAAAATAAATTTTATGCGTTCTGTAATAAAATATATTTCATAATAATGTATTTCAAAACGATTTCTAACTACTACTTTTATGTTTATTTAATTAATTTTTCTTAATAACTAATTTATCTCAAGGATCTTGATTGTAGTGAATTGCTCTTGCTCTAACGAAAAGCCGCTGAAATAAAAATAGCCCTGAGTTTGGATGAAAGTACTGTTTACATGCAGCGTACAAGTCTTAACAATGAATTTAATGAGTTCAGAATAATTCGAAAGCCTTGGTTAAATATTAATAAATTTCTGTATCTCAAACTAATAAAGGTCTTCTTTTATTTCTCATATACTTGTCAAGCGGACAATGGGATGAACTGAAGTATTACGTTTTGGAGCTTTGGGGTTTATGTAATTGTTAAACATCCATTTATAAAAATAAATTCTTTTAATAAATCAAAATATGTACATAGCGTTCGAATAACATTAATCTTAGTAATGAATAAAGCGTGTACACGAACTTGTGAAAACAGGGAAGAGTTCTTTTTTTGCAGTCGCGCGGAGATGAGATTCTTATTGCGCATGCGTTGGGAGGAGAAATCCAGGCGTGTAACAAATGTGAGGGAAAAGATCATCTATTCTAACCTCCATAGAAAAGGCAAACCCCACAGAGCACCATTTCCCTTCGGAATGTCTGCCTGTTCAAACAAGTAAATTAATGATTAAAATTTGCGTTGTGTTTGCGTTGTTATTTTTTACATATTTACTGTCTTAATACCCAGATTTTCCACCTGGAAATTTACAAATTCCGCTTAAGGAAAGTATAGGGTTTTTACAACAGGTTTTAAGTCGCCCTATTTAATGAAAATTATCATACTTTATGCATCTTGTTAATAATAATTTCGTACGCTTTGAAAGCTTACATGTTTAATTGTCTAAGTTTAGTTATCGTAAAGGCCCTAGCAGGACTTGGAGCCCAAGAAACGCGTGAGAACCATAGATATAATAATACTATAGATCGCGTATGTCCGTATGCTTGACATATATGTAATATATACCATATCCATGCAAAATGCCTCATGTGTGCTTCGCAGCCATGATCTATAATAAGACCAATCTAAATTACTATGGGCCTGCTCCACTGAATTTATGACATAAACAGATAACTTATTGTTTTTTTTATCATAGATGATAGTGACTGTTTTATGCAAGATATTACCTTCAAATACAAGAATTAATTTAAATATTATTTTTCATTGAACACTGAAAGACTAAAAACTGACAAAATGGCTAAAAAACACTTATCTATGCAATGAAGCTACTTGGGTTCCTAAAGGAATTTATGTAGTGACACAATATGTCACAATAAAAACACCATACAGCGACACACAAAGCCACCAGGATTTCTACATAAGGGAATTTATGTGGTGGCTTATTCACAAAGATGATTACTATTCAATGTCATTAAGAAATTTTGGCTGCCAGAATTAACTGCCTTAAACGTTTATGAATTTTTTTGTCAGATAATCTCAAACTTTAAGCACATATTAGTTTCAATTTCTATACGCTGCATTTGTAGTATATGGCGAGTACTGAAATCAGCAATATGTTTCTTCAAACATCCTCTAAAACGATTGCTGCAAGTATGGCGGATCATCACCAAATTACCACATAAAATACTACTAAAGCAAAATAAGTCATTTCTTTCATTTAGTCTGATAGACTTTTCAGCATAAAATATGAAATCTTAAAATACTTTTTAATCATAAATATATAATAGAACATTTAATGAAGCATTACATAAATCTTATTAATTTGTTCAAAATACACCTTTAATTAATTTACATATTGAAAAAAAATGCTTTATTCAAAAGATATTTTAAAGCCAAAATTAAAATTTTAATATAGTTCTAATAGCATTTAAAAAAAATATGGTATATTCTAAAAACAAAGCAAGATCATTAGCATGCAATGAATCTCAGCAAGCATCATATGTTGTATAGAATTTTGGTACTTTTCCATTATATGGGTGCCACAAAAAATATAAGATATATTTTATTATAACAGCATTAATGAATTTTAAATACTTTCACTGCCTCCTACTCATCTTTAGGCATCTTGCAGATTGTGAAATCCTTTTTTTGCCTATAAAAATATGCTTTTAGTCAAATAATGTACATGAAGAAAGTCATATATCAAATTATGTTTTGCACAGTTCTAAAAAATATTGCAAATCATACCGTGAATGTTTGGCTCAGTTTCACTCGTAAGACCAAGATGGTTCTTCCAATCACATTGTTGCTGTCTTTAGCATGTTATTACACTTTTTAGCAATGTTTATTATAGTACCCATATACAGAAAAGTGCCAAAAGGAGATATATTTGATAAGAAATACACTCTGTGTTTATTTGATAACAGGGAAAAGTAAAACATATATACAACATTTAGAAATGAAAAGTCCGTTACAATGTTTATAGACACAGACTAGTAATATAAGCATAGATACCATTTGTTCAGACTTTAATATCAGCAATAACTTTTACATTCCAATTTTTCAAGCATTCAGCCAAAACAAATTTATTATTGGTGCCTTTACTACAAGGTCACACAAAAATAGACGTGATTTAGCACATTTCTGTGAATCTGGACCGGTGTGGGTATGGTGATAGTCACCAGGGTGCCTGGGTCGAAGGCCCTACCCCTGCTCGAACAAAAATTGAGCTCTTCTTAATTATGTCAAAAATAAACAAATAAGCAATTTGAAAAATTTAGAGGAAATTTGGAACTTGAACATAAATCAAATGAATAGTCCTAAAACTAGCTCCGAGAGGTGTAGTAATGTGAGACAAGAAAAATGCACTAATGATGTACTCGGTCCAAAAAATCGGAAGCAAAAAAGCAATGAAGCATCTGGTAGTCCGTGCAAGCTCGTGACAGAAAGTGCTGTAAAAGAAATATAACACAGACATAGGAATTGGAAGTACGAATCTGTTGGTGATAAGGTACATAAAATGAAAAAATGCATAAAACAGGGAAAGAAAATAAGTAGTATAAAGCATATAAACATAAACAAAGGCACAATAATATAAGGAGCATCTAGCCGAGAAGGTGGGAATTACTATTTCAAACATATAGAAGCACAATCATATAATAATATACCCTTTATATATATATATCCTTTTTTAAATATATTTACATGGATGAGTATATTAATTGCCACTGGCAAAGATTTCCTCAAAAAGATTAAAAAGTAGAAATAGTTTGTCTATAGCATGTACAGTAGCTTGGATTTCCGGCATTTTAGCCGCTATTATCTCAATTATGTTAGATATAGAATGACCCTTGAACATGTAACATTCTTTGATTAACTTAAAAATTTCCATAAATGAACCAGAACCAGGTACATTATCACTATTGACATTTTTTCCATTGTGTGCAGAACTAGGTACACTTTTAGTAACAGTATCAGCGGTGACATTTGCATAGGAAATACCAGGAATAACATGAGATGAGTTAGCCAAGTTATTAGGGTTTTTAGATTTAACAGGTACATTTTTGGTATCAGATTTGTTAACATTATCTGCATTTGAGTTAAGTAATTTTGGGAAATTGGAACATTCCCTATAATTGGCCGTGTGGCCTTCTTCATTACAGTTACAACACCTAACATTGGGAATTCTTTTAGCAATACAGTCAGATGTTTTATGCGGGCCAGCGCATTTAACACAGCGCAACTTTAGTTTACATGTTTCAGAGTTGTGATGGAAGTGTTGGCAGTTGTGACACAGCACAACATCCCCATTCACCTTATATTCTAAAATTTGAACATAAAATAACAAAAAGTAATTAACATCATAGGTTTTTTCAAATCCAGGAACATTTGCGAGTTGAATTTGAAATAAAGGCATTGGTACCTTAGATTTCATTCGGTGCATTTGAGAGACTTTTTTAACAGTAAAACCTAAATTACATAATTCACTTTCAATATCATCAACAGGACAGTCTATCGGCAAACCTCTAATTACAACTTTGATAGGTTTTTCAAGTTTTTTAGTAATTAGGTAGTAATCAATATTTTTGCTATTCAAATAACTACTGATACCTCTGTTGTCATCTTCGGATTTTGGGAAGAACTTGAGAAACTCTCCAGAAACCTCACCGGCAAAATTCAACTTTGTTTCAGTTTTCAATTTTTTAAGAAATTCAGAAAACTTAAGATCAGGTTTGACCATAATGGGCCTAATTTTAGGAGGTACAACCTCGATAACTGGGGCAGTGTCCATAACATTATCAACATTTTCTTCATTTATCAATTTTTCAAACTTGTTACTAACATTGACTTCGATATTATTTTTAACAAGCTTAAATGGTCTAGCCACATTTCTGGGCAAAGTAAACCCATCTGCATCTTGAGTCTGGGTAATAGAACGTTTGCTACGTTTTTTCTAAGGCCGCTTGGGCTTAGTTTTATCAGTATCAGAAGCATCATAACTTTTTTCAGATCGAGCAGCATTACTGGAGTTAACATTATTTGAGTTGGCAGGCATAGAAACAGTGGGTACAGTATTATTAACTAACACATTAGACATAGTGTTAACAGTAACAGGTACAGAAACTTTTGGGGTATTTAGAACATTTTTAACTGCAGGACTACGAGAAACCTTAGTTTCCGAAATGTCAGTAGGAGCATCATGACATAATATTTCAATAAACTTTTTGGCATCTCTGGGGATACCAGACCGATAATTATCAATAACAGTTTTATCAACTATATCGTACAATGTAACATTAGCAAGATTAGGATCAACTTCACCAACAGAATCGCACTTACCTTGAAATAACTGCAGAAGTCCATTTGCAATTCCACGTTGCCTTCCGGCCCATCCAACGAATTCCGAAATTACTTGATCACTAGCGATTTTGCTTAATCGCACTTTGCACTCGTCCTCGAATTGGTTAAGAAGAGATTTAATTGTTTCAGTACATTTCAGCACACTAACAATATCTGGAAGAGTAAGTTCATCCTTAAGTAACAGTATACTCCATTCATTGTCAAGTAATCCACCAACAAAAGTAGAAATATCCTCAGGTAGGTCTTGCACAATAGAACGAACAAGTTCCCTTGCTTCAATCTCGTCATCCATGGGGAAGGCGAAATAATCCATAGTAAGCACTTAATACATCATCATAAATAAAAATAACACCATCAAAAGCCGAGCTAATGAAGAAGGATTTCACATGAGCACGAGGCTCGCACGATGAATCACACCGAAATCCTTTCTGTGAATCTTTTTAAGAAGATAACACCACCTTCCCCTCTACTATTCAGCAGATTTTTCTCACATATGATAATCACACACAATTGTTCACAAAGTAATACAGAAAAACTTTGAGAGAAAATATAAACATTGTTCTTCCACTACAATGAAAGTGCTCTAGTATTTCGTCTACACTGATCTGTGACTTAATTACTCTACGTTCTTTCTACAGTCTCTGCCTCCAGCAGTACGTAAAGAAGTTAACCTTTAAATACAGTGAAATTAAAAGTTCAAAAAATCTTTTCCCTTCCTGCAAAGAATTTTGAGGGACTCATTGCTATTGTCAAATCTGATTACTTGGAGTAATATGAGGTGCTTACACATATACATAAGTCATTGATTTTTAAACAACACTAACTTGGTACATTTTTGACGAATATTTCAATCCTTTAATTTGATATTGGCAATTTTTGTGAGATGGTGGAAACGAATATTTAAAAATTCGTTTACTATAGCTTTTGTAAGTGAAACAATATAATTTTCAGGAAATGAACTTTCTAACACATGAACTAAAAGAGTCTCAAAAAAAGATTTTCCTAAACTAAACTTTAATACTTTTAAACTTAATTTTACTTCAATATTACCAGACGGTAATTTCCCCTGATTCATGCTTAGCTCTTGTCGAATGCATTTCTCTGCAAAATTGCAAATTGCTACCACATCTTGTGATGGCTTTATTAAACCACCTTTATCTTTTTGTTGCAAAAAAGTATCCTCCATGGGGTTTTCATAAAAATAATCAGGTGTGAAATGCTTGGAGTAAATAAAAGAATGTGCAGTTGGCATAAAATCTTTCCTGTGTAATGAGGAAACTCATTTATTTAATTTTTCCTTATTAGAAAATGGGAACATATAAATTAATAAGTATCTTTAAATATTATGAAAAAAACAAACACTAAATAAAATACAATACTATTATAAATAAATACAATAAAATTTGAATATAAAAATCCTCCATGCAGGAGCATAATATTTCACTCATTTCATACAATACATTTTAATAAGTAAAATGAATTCAGGCAAAATTTCAGCTCAAAAGTACAAAACTTTTAAATAACTAACACAGTTTTTTTTCAATTTATTAATTTTACCTGTGCATACCTACTTCAATACATTATTTATAATATTTAACATTTGATTAAGAATAACGAAAATGATTTAAAACTTCGCAAACAATTTTCATAAATTACAAAAATATTACAAATGGAAAATTTGTTCTTGAGGCTTACTTATGAAAACTTATTCCATTTCCTTTCACAAATCGATTGGTACAATTGTAAGCAACGCAAGAATTCGGCATGGCTAAACCTACCGAAATTTAAGGAAAGGAAAAAAACGAAAATAAATAAATTCACCGTTTCAGAGACAAAAATTCAATACAGAGATTCCTAAATATAGCATTTACTACAGATTAAACACACAACAACCGTACTTCTTGCCACTATCATGGCTGATGCCACAAACTTTATTTGGAATCAAAATTACGTGTTGAAAGGACTAGGCTTGTTCGATCTATTAGTATTACTATATCTATGGTGAGAACGCAACAGCTCCATTAAAGGGGGGAAAAGGGCGCTCACTCTTTTTGAGATAAAACTGAGTATCTATGAATTTATTGCTTATAACTAGGGCCCGGATTTTGATAACTTAAAAAATTAACTGAAAATATCCTTAAAAATAGTCAGAAAATTCACTGAAAATGGAAAAAGTGCCCTTAAAAATTAAAAAAAGTAGAAAAATAACATAAAATTTGACACATTTGGAAAACATTGACAAATACATTAAAATCCAACTTGTCCCTGAAATTTTATTTTTTCTCCAAATTTTCAGCTTTGCACAAATGTATCATAATTCCACTGAGTTAATAAATGCTTCTTGATCGTTTCTAGAGTGAAAGATCTGTTATCACTAGGGCAAGGCTCCTCTAGAGGAGCTTTACACTAGGGGCCCTAGTCTGGACACCATAGTAAGCCATCGTCTCGATCATCACAGAGATCGACTCGTCGAAAATTTTTCCGTCAGCTGTGTAGCTGCCGTTTAATTTTCTGACTGTCGTTTTAGAGCTAAATTGAAGATGGCGGAGGTCACAGATACTTTTTTGGAAGTGTACTTAATGGATATTTTAATTTCGCAAGATTTCCGAAAAACTGTAGGGTTTCGCGATAGAAATAATGCATTTGATGCTGACGATTCTACTTTATTGGATTATTTGGACTTACCAAATCTATAGCATGGACCCTTATCAATGAATTAAAATCACGCTTTATCAAAGCATCCACGTCAAAGACGGCAATAACTTCTGGATTAAAGGTAAGGAATAATTCACTTGTTTTCACATTTGTATGATATAGACTTCTGGCTACTGATTAATCATATAAGCAATTCCTTGATTTAATTTTAGTGAAAATAATCTATCTGGTGTTTTCCTGTTTCATATATAAAGTAGGAGGGCATACTTTTAATTTAAAAGTGTAAATTTTAAACTAATGTCTATATTAATGTACTTAATTTCATGTTTTGATTTTATTTCTAATGTCTAATTTATAAATTTATAAATTTTATATTTTAAGTTATTATGTATTTCCGGCTACTTTTATTTTAATTTATAGTGTATAAAAATGCAATACCTTAAAAAAAGCATTTAAAGAATATACAGTATATATTCAAATTATGAACATCCGAAATTTAACATTCATATGAAGCTCGTCAGCGGCAAGTCGCTGAACACTGGTAGTTCAGTTCGAGGTTCGAAGGCCGCGAACGGGCTGGCTGCATGGGCGTCTTCGTGGTTTTCCCCATGTGTAATGTCTATGCGAGCCGGTTTCCCTTAGAAAGTCCTCCCCTTAGGCATATACCCCTCGAGGCTTTGCCGTAATTGCACAAACCAAACCATTCATATTAAATTTCTTTCAGTTAAAATTTATTTAAGTAGTTTTAATTGTACCAATATGAATGCCAATTTCCAGTAGTTTTCAGAATGTCCTGAACAGTCAAAGTTAAATTCCTGTATAATTTTCAGTGAAATTAAATTCTTGTAAATATTTTAATGCATGAGTTATAGTTAGTTACCACGTTTTTTTATATGGTTTACTTTTAGATATTACATCAGTTTTGTGTATTTTTTATTCAGATTTAAAAAGAGTGTAAATAGGAATATGCATTGCAATTTCTTTCATTATATATGTTTATTTATTTATATTACAGTTATATATATATGTGTGTACATATATATTTATTTAAAACAGGTTTTGTGTGCCTTAAACTTTTATGCTTCTGGACATTACCAGAGATATATTGTTAATGACAGATATATTGGGCTGAGCCAGAAATATGTCAGTCGGTGTATTCTAGAAGTTACAGTTGCTATTTGTTCTGGTCTTTTCGCCAAATAGATAAAATTTCCAGTAAATAGTTTTCAACAAAACAAAATCAAATTAGGATTCAATCAAAAGTTTGGATTTCCTGATATCATTGGTGCTGTAGATAGTACTCGCGTATCTATTATTGCATCTAATGACACGGAAGAATGCCAAGGGTTCATTTATGTAAAAAGAAAATCCTTCCATTCGCTTATTGTGCAACGGGTATGTAACTTTTGCTTCCATTTTTTAAAAGTAGAAGGAACACACATATATACACTGGTGTGCAAAAATTAAGGACGAAGTCGAAAAATTAGCATATCAGCTGAACGAAGAGGCAGAGCGGACAGAAAGACCAATCAGGAGATTAAGTAAGGGGATGTACGGTAGCACATGCGCAGATATGCAGGTAGACGTAATGGGGGAGTGTCTGAGTAGTATAAAGCATGTTGTCGGTGTAAGATCAGTATTTCTGGCAAAGAGATTGCACGCCGTATAGCAGTTAAAATCACACCGAGTTGCTCCTCAGCGAGAAATGGCGAATAATCAATCTGTTAGACAACATCTGGATGCTTTTACCCGAGTTGAATCATTGCGAAGTTGAAGGAAGGCCGCAGTGTGACAAGTGTGGCTGCAGAGTTCGAAATTGCTCGCAGCATCGTTTCACGACTTTGGAGACAATTTCAAACTACAGGAACAGCTATCCGGGGGTTTAGTAGTGGTCGTCCACGAGGAACCACACCCGCAGATGACCGGTATATTGCCTTACAGGCCAGAAGAAACAGGCGGCAGACAGCGGGAGAAATCGCTAGACACACGACACAGGCGACTGGACGACCGATATCGCGTTTTACCGTGGCCAGAAGACTGCACGGACGATGGTGGGTTTGCACGACGCCCTGTACGGTGTGCACCTCTAACGCCTGCCCATAGGAGAAGGCGTTCTCGTGGTGCCGGGAATACCGGAATTGGAGAGACAATGAATGGGGACGAGTACTCTTTACAGATGAGAGCAGATTTAGTCTGAGTTGCGATTCTAGACACATACACATCTGGACAGAGCGGGGAACACGCAATAACCCCTTCAACATCATCAAAAGGGACTGTTTTGGAGGTCGCGGAGTCCTCGTTCGAGCAGACATAATGCTTGGTAGCCGGACCGACCTTCATATCTCCCAAGGAGGTTCGTCACCTGGGACTGCTATTGTAACGAGGTTCTTCTTCCTTACATGCGTCTTTTCACAAGGGCTATGGGTCCTCAGTTCCTCTTCATGGACGACAACGCTCCACCTCATCGCACAGTTACTGTCGAAGAGCTGTTGGAGAGTGAAGATATTGAACACATGGATTGGTCGGCAAGGTCTCTGGATCTAAATCCCGTCAAGCATGTACGGAACTTACTAGGGAGACCCGTGGCAGCACGTAACTTATCGCCAGTAACGATTCCGAAACTGCGATTGGTGCTACAAGAGGAACGAGCAGCAGTGTCTCAACAGCTCATTAACAACCACATATCCAGCATGCACAAATGATGTGAAACCTGCCTAGCAGTCAGGGGAGATCATATCCCCTATTAAAGACCGGATGTTTCTTGCTGGACACCCATCACAGGGATGTTTCGGCCTTCAGTCGCATTGCGCTCCATGCTACTTTTTCAATAAAGCTTCTTTTTATCCCTCTGATTTGTCTTTTAGTAAGTGTTGCTTACATTACTCATGTCCTTACGTATTGGGGATCTTACGGTATTAAATGTGTTGATTTGGAAAGCTTTTGTACAAAGTTATATTGAAAAAACCGTCTCGTCCTTAATTTTTGCACACCAGTGTAGATGAGCGTGTGTGTGCATTTAAATGCAAGATGAAATGTTTCGTGATTGAACCTACAGTTATATAATTTTGTTATTTTCCTTTCTATTCCTTTTATTAAAAATTTGTTATATTTTTAGTCACTAGTAAATCTTTCTTTAATGCATGATTCCAAAAGTTTGCTGCTTATTCATATTTACAATGCATAGTGTACCTATAGTTACGTGATAGGTGCCATTCATGAATAAATAAAATCATTAATATGATTATCAGTTGCTAAAAATTTAAAATTTTTTTTATTCAAATTCAATAGGAATATTAAAGACGCGTACGCGATGCTATACTTCAATTATTTGATTTATGACGCTGTTGCATAACCTTTGAAGACAAAAATAAAATTATTGATATATAAGTATTTTTAGCATACAATCCCTGCCAGCAAATACTTTACAAACATGTAACCTTTTAGAAAAATTCTATTTTGAAAAAGATCATACGTAAAATTATACCTTCTTTTCATCCCATATCTGCAGTTTAAATTTTCCTCTAACCCTTCCCATTTCTTTTTGCGTTCTGTTTACTAAATGGGCTGTAAATTTTACCGCTTAACAGCTGCGGATACTTTTCGAAAAATGTCACCATTAACTCGAACTGGTTGGTAGTTGTATTTTTTGTTACCGCTATCATCACTGATAAGCACGTGCGAAACAGCACCTTTTGACAAAAACTACCCCCTTCCCCTGAGCCTCGAGCAATGTAGAAGTGAGATGGACTGGTTGCTATGCACCAAACGTCACTTCCGTATGGAATTTCGACTTCATTTTCAGCAGACGGAGTTTGAAGGGGTCAGACTCCCTCTCATGTTATTTCTGTTTGTGTTATTATTTGTATATTATAATTGGGTACTGTAGTTTTCTGGTGGTCTGATGCTTTCCTTACTTTCAGCCAATAGTTAAGCTTCGCTAGCCAATCGTTAAACTTTCAGTCACGTGTATGATTTGACCCATCACATTTCTCCCACTTCTCCGTCGGTGCTTTGCATACAAGCTTCGACAGACATGCTTCATTTCGTATAGCCTTTATTACGAAAAATTTGCCGTCGTTTTTTCACTTTACAAGGTATTTCTACAAGGACTGCTTTTACTTTATTTTTTCATGCTACTCTTATCACATATCCTATTAGCCTTTAATATCCTATTAGCCTTTGAGAGCTGTTCTCAAACCAAGTAGCACACTATGTAGCACTTCTGTCCATTTTAGCGTGTCGTGACACATTAATGCGGCTTTTAGTGGACGATGAAATTCCTCAATTAAGCCATTGCTTTGAGGATGATAAGCAGTTGTGTGTATTCGTTGTACGCCTAGGAGTTTAGTTAAAGGCCTTAAATAAAGAAGACTCGAATTGACGTCCTTGATCGGTTGTAATAGTAGCTGGCACATCAAAGCGGGCGATCCAGTTGGCATAGAAGGTCTCCGCTGCCTTTGTAGCTTGAATATCAATGATGGGAATAGCTTCTGTTCATCTAGTAAACCGATCGATAGCTGTTAGGCAATATGTGAATACACTGGAAGGTGGGAGTGGGCCGATGAGGTCTAAACGAATATGATGAAATCGCGTAGAAGTTTTACTAAATGATGGTGAAGGGGCTGAAGTATGTTTGTTTATTTTATATTTCTGGCACGAAATGCACTGTCTTGCCCAGTTCGTGACACCTTTGTTGATATTTGGCCACACATACCGACTACGAACAATTTTTGACGTCGTTCGAATGCCCGGATGAGCTAAATTATGTACGCAATTAAAACACAGTTTTTGAAATGCCTTGGGAATATAAGGTCTTGCTATACCAGTTGATATATCATAATACATTTCTATTTCTGAATTTGGGAGCTTAACCATTTTCATTTGTAAAGAATTGTTAGCGTTAAGTATTTCTTTTAACTCATCATCTCTTGATTGTGCTTGAGCAATTTCTTCATAATCAATTAGACCATTGATTTTAATTTCATGAATGCGAGATAATGTGTCTGCCACAATATTATCAGCTTCTTTAATGTACTGAATATCAGTTATGAATTGAGGAATAAAATCTAGTTGACGCGTTTGACGTGGGGAGCATTTTCAAGTTTTTGTTTGAAAGCAAATATTAATGGTTTGTGGTCAGTAAATACTGTAAATTTGTGTCCTTCTAGCATGTATATAAATTTGCGAATGGATGAGTATATTGCTAATAATTCTGTATCATATGCATTGTATTTTGCCTCAGTGATTGTGAGCTTTCTAAAGAAAAATGCTAGAGGTTCGAGTCCTTGTTTAGTAATTGGATTAAGAGATCCGTCGATAGCGTAGTCAGATGCATCGACTTGTAGAATAATAGATGCATTTGGTGAAGGATGTGTTAATAATGTAGCACTGGCTAACTGTTGTTTGCGATTTTCAAAAGCTTCACTTATTTGCACAGACCAAGGAATTTTTCGCTTGTCATTCTTTTTTGAACCTTTTAAATATTCACTGAGTAGTGCTTGAATGTGTGCTGCACGTGGCAGATACCTACGGTAAAAATTTAGCAAGCCTAAAAACTTCCTTAAGTCTAACAGTTTCTGGGTTTTTGAAGTTTAGGATTGCGTTTACCCGTTCAGCTAAAGGTTTATTGCCATCCTTGGTTATCAAAAGGCCTATGAATTCTATTTCAGGAACTTCGAAAACACATTTTGAAGTATTTAACTTAAGCCCATATTCGTTGAGTTCGTGTAAAACTTTGGAAATGTGTTGTTTATGAAGTGCTTCATTTTCTGAGAATATTAGAATGTCATCTAGGTATGTGTAACAAAAATCTAGTCCTCGTAACACTTCGTGCATGAAAGTCTGGAACGTTTGAGCAGCATTTTTGAGTCCAAAATTTAAATAGGGAAAATCAAAAAGACCGAAAGGTGTAATTACCGCTGTTTTAGGTATGTGTTTTTCATAGACGGGTATATGATGATAAGCCCTTGCAATGTCTAATTTAGAAAACACTGTTTTGCCATGAAGAGATTGAGCAAAATCTTGTATATGTGGAATAGGATATGAATCGAAAACTGTTGCAATTGAATTAAGTGCTTCGTAATTTCCAACTGGTTTAATGTCAGTAGGCTTTTTATGTACTACATGCAGAAGTGATGGCCAGTTACTCTTAGAGGGTCGACAAATTCCTTGCTCCATCACATATACAAACTCCTTTTTTGTTTCCTGATAAATTTCAGGTCGAAGCCGTCTTGCTTTGGAATGGAATGGTTGTCCATTAGTTTCAATATAATGAACTGTGTCATGTTTGATTGCTTTGCTGTGAATAGAAGGATGAGTTAGTTCAGAAAATTGTCTAAGAATTTGGTGATATTGAGAGCATTCTGAAACTGTTTTAACATTCAGTTGACTGTTGTGCTCTAATTTGCCGTTACTAGGCAGAGTTATAAATTTATTGGCGATTCGTTTTTTTCTGTAAATTGACTAGTAATCCAAAATGAGTGAGAAAATTGGCACTTATAAAGGGAATTGAAACATCAGCTATTATGAAATCCCATTTAAAATTTCGCTTGAGATCGAAAGTTAAATTTAGTTGCTTAGTGGCGTATGTTTCAATTTTAGTATTATTTGCAGCAAATACCTATGCAGTAGTAGCCGTGAGATGCCTTCCTTTTGGCACTGGAAGGCTAGAAATATCACCACCTGTGTCAACAAGAACTTTCTTGTTTGTATGTTTGTTATATATATGTAATATGTTGGATGTGTTCGCTGCTATTCCATTATCCATGACTTGTTTCGGAATAGCAGCAGAATTTAGTTTTCCGAGTGAAACGAGCATGGAGAAGTACATTTACGAGCATCAGCTTTAATTTTCTGATGATAGTAACAATAACCAGTGTTGCGTAATTTGAGTGCAAATTACGTTGCCTACCTTTTGAGCAAATGCGGTTATCGCGGTATCTTGGATTTTTATTGTTCTGTTTTCGAGACAGTTGTTCCACTTGCTTACGGAGGGTCTCTATTTGTTTGAACATTAAGCTTAGCGCCGAAGTTAACTCTGATTTTTGTTCAATATTTGATGCTGCGCAAACAGTGAGCTGTGCTTCATTTGTAATTTCGGACACCTTATCTGCTGTCTGGTATAGACGATTCAAATCTGCATCCGAAGTGGATAAAATTGCATGCGTATTTGAAGGATGTCTTTCTATACACATATGTTTTAGGAAATCGTCATGTATTTTGTTCTCTCTCTTTCATTTGTTTCAAAAGGGAACTATGTCTTTTGTCACATAATTATAATTCAGATAAAAGTTTACGAATTTGCTGTACTTCAGAATCTTGGAACTCCGCGATTAGTCTGTTTTTTAAAGTTAGATATTTGTCTGTTTCAGGAGGTGTTAAGATTAAATCTGAGACATGTGGTAGAGTTGATGTGTCTAAATTTGCTACAATATGCGAAAATTGTGTGTTATCGTTGGTAATTGCAGCCAGATCAAATTGGATCTCACATTGCCTTACCTATAAGGGATATTTGATTTCTAAAATGAGAGGTATTTTCACCGCTAGTCTATGAACCTGATCAGTTACCGTTCCTTGCGGTTCCGTCATTTTCCTTGACGAAAGAAAAGGGGAGAACTTGGTTTCAGCCTCTGAGGGGAGAAAAAGGTCAATAGCCTTCACGCGATCAGCTGTGTTTGACCCATAGACCTGTTACCGTCTTTTTTCGAAAATAAGACACTGTCTTACTTTCTTTTTTGGTCCAAAATACGCGCTAGGGCTTATTTTCGGGGGAGGGTAAAAATAAAAGTATATTTATATATTTTTATTTAATATTTATTTT
>KK115982.1:1288217-1325103 GCA_000611955.2 Stegodyphus mimosarum
CATACAAAGAATATATAACTAAACGCATTTGAAGCAAAGTCTGTTGGCGTACAAAAAATGTCGCCAAAGCAGAATACTAGCCTAATTAAAATTATATCATATTACTAAAATTTTAACATTTTTTTCAGAACGCAGTTATTAAAAACATACATATATATTAAGATACTTTTATTTAAATGTTATTTCAAGTATGCATATATTATATAAAATTAGAAAATCTATTTTTATTAGAAAACGGCAAGTAGAGTGGCTAAAACACCTCTACATCTTATAAAAAATAGGTTTTAAAACTTTAGAAAAAGCTCATCTGTGAAATGTTACTCCTTCACCTTTCACGTATCTGGAATTACATCCATATGCGGAGCACGAAAGTACCATTTTTTAAGTCCGAAAGAATGCGCGTACTCGCAAACACTTGCTTCTCACAAATTCTCTATAGGGCTGTAATGGTAAGGAAGATTCGCGGGAAATACGATTCGGGAAATGTTCCATATGTCACGTGGTTAGAATTCCTGTTCCCCTTCAGGGTTGCCGTTTCTCTCTCTAGCATATTACAGCTCTATGGTTTGACCGCGTTATTTATAAGCAAGGCAAAATAAGGGAAGAAAGAAAATAAACATACCCGGTGTTCTTGCTTTCGTCCGTTCGTTTCGGTGAAACAGCGGGCACTTGCAAAAAATATTTTTTTAAGAAATACGGTTGAATATAAAGCCCACAGTAAGCACACACAAATCGCTGAAAATACGGTGCTATACACAAAATTACTACACAGTTGTCACATAACACCAACACTGTTGAAAGCGAGAATTAGATGCTTCTGTGTGGGAGAAAACCCTTAGCAAAGACGGATGCCTTTTTTTGGATTTTCCGGGGAAAACGGAAGTGGTGTGAGGAATCTCGACGCTAGGATCCGGGTCAGGACTGTTGTCGGAGAGATGCTGGATTTAGTGTTCGCTTTGCGACGACAGTAGCTTGATATTAATTTATAATCCGCTGCGTTCCATCAGGCCGTATAAGAGGTGTTCCTTAGTATTAAAAGTTTTTATCGTAATAATCTGTATGGAAAGCTTAACTGTGCAGTTGAATTTTCAGATGACCCAGCAATTACGTGAAGATGCAGGTGGGTTGGCAGTTAATGAAGCTTTGGCGGACGAACTAGGTGAAGCATTTACGTGAGCAATTACGTGAAGATGCAGTTAATGAAGTTTTTCCAGACGAATGGCCGTATAGCTGTCGGAAGATTTCGTGTTACTATAGTTTCTTATGCAGTTGTCAGTCCTTGGTCACCATTGAGGGGGAGAGTTTTGGTCACTGGTGTGGGAGTGACAGTCAGGTTACCCCGAGTTGAGTGGCTGCAGGTAGCATATCTGACTCCTTATAATGATTAGGTAATGTAAGAGGTTACGAAATTCTTACTGCATTTGAAACTCAAAAAACATTTAATACAATTATGAGAAGCTCTTTAAACATATATATATATATAATTCATAGATAGCATAGATAGGTATTTCAATGAATTATAATCCTCGTAGTGTGAGGAGTCTGCTAACGAAAGTCTCTTTAGTCGAGAGAGCAAGAGCATTGCAGGTCTCTCCAGTCGAGAGCTCTGGAGTATTCTTCTGATGTTATTCCGATGGCGAGAATCTTCAGACTGAATTAGCCACGCCTCCTTAATTTTACAGTAGCAGTTTACATCCTTTGATTCGTTATATTTGGAACGATATCAGAGGAAAAATCAGATCATTGGTTCGTCACCCCTCCTGAAATCGAGAGGCCTTGACGACAGACACGGTACAGAACGTTGAAATCTCCTGACACTAGTTGTGAATTTATGTCTCTGCGATGTTAGAAACATGTCGTGTGACACGTCCTGCGATGTCAAAAACATGTCGTGTGACACGTCCTGCGATGTCAAAAACATGTCGTGTGACATGTCGTAAAAGCTGGGAGCACTGAATTGCAGAGACTGCACACACACAATTTAGTTCTCTTTGTGTGGTCCGCCGCACATTTTTTAAAAACGGTGCCTAATTTATCACTGTAATTTATTGCATCGATGAATTACAAATTTTTCTCTTCTAAGGATTGAAAAGGTAAACTTATGATTTTAAAATTTTATTTGATGTACGCAAGATTTCCTTCAGTTGAATTTCCTCCAGCCAAAAAAAAAATAGAGACCCAAGGACATTCGCCAACTTATCGATGACGGACATACCCAATGAGTCCAAAAAAGATTTTATCAAGGTAGTAAAACGTATTCCACATATCTGCAGTGAATACATCCATGGTTTAGCCTTTTCTACTCTGCATGTAATTCTTTGAAAGAGAACATGCAAAAGACCTTAAAGGACTAAGAAATGCTGGAATGAAAAATTTCTTACAAGTAAAATTCGTGCCCTATGTAAAAAGCGTGTCGGATAAATAGGACGAACAGATTACATAATCATAATTTTCTGTGTAGGACATGCCTACTTAGTAACAATAAGTTCACAGGATTTGAGAGAGTGTTATTTTGAGGATAACTTAATTTCTCAGTTTGATTACTAGAATATGCCTCAAAATGCTCTGAAAAGCCCGAAAAATATTAAAAAAACTGACAAATAGTTTAAAAGAAGAAAATATTCCAAAAATAGAAAAGTGCATATCCCATTTAATTTCGGGCTTTGGTTATAACACAGCAGCCTAGGCGATAACGCTGCTCAAAATTCAAGAGTCAAATACTTTCTCTACACACAAAAGAAACGAATTTGATTAAAACGCTCTCAAGCGGAATCGTCGAGCGTGTGCTTCTGTTTAAACTACATTTTAGAGCCTCTAGGACAGTTAAAGCATTTGTAAAAAACGTATTTAGGAGAGAGCTTTGACTGAAGCCGACTAGGAAGAAAAATTCCTATTAAGAATAGTACCAACATAAGGATACTTAAAATGTAATTCTAAAACTTCCAGGCTGTAAAATAATGTTTTATTATCTGAGAGGTTATAATGAATGAGATCTGTATGAAGATTCTAATTATATAAATAGGTTGTGTTGTAATGGTATGATATAGGAATATGATAATCATATAGGAAGTTGCTAAAAACTGTCTTTTGCCACACACATTGTTAAGTCTGCGCAATTTGAGTATGCTGTCACCGCACCAATCGCAAACACTTACAAAAGGCTCAAAACCACATTCTGAGATGATATCTACCTGTCTATTGAAAGTCATGATTAATAAAATTCTCAAGGAACACAGCTTAAGGAACACTGTGCCCCTTACAATTTTAAGACGCACAATTTTCATTTAACACTCAGAAAAAATAACGTTAGTACTATTCCAATATATACCTATAGCAGCTGCCTTCCAGCAAATGTCAAGTGATCTACGGCCACTCTTAAGGACCCCCATACAGATGCCATGTCACTAATATATTTGTTTGATATTTATTTTTCTATCTTTAATGTCATTTTCGGTTGTCGATTCTGCTCCAATTTACTTTACTCTCTCATTCTTTCTGCGTCATTTTATTACTTCTTCAAGAGCTTCCAGTACAAGTCTGCTTTATACACTGCTGGCAACTCAAACTGCAACACCAAGAAAGACAAGAGATATCACAACAAAATTTATTTAGTAGATAACATGTTGACCAAGTATGAAATGATTAAATTTATAGACTTCTGGGAAGTGTGGTTCCTTCCAGGATCAGTAGCCAGAGTAGCCGCCATTCTTGGAGATCACCGCTGCCACACGCCTCGGCATTGATTCAAAGAGACTTTAGATGTGTTCTTGGGGTACAGTAGACCAAGCAGCTTCCACACGTTGCCAAAGCTGATCTGGTGTGGCAGCTTGGGATGTAATTTGGGTCAATCGCTCAGCAACATGGACCACATGTTTTCTATCGGCGAAAGATCCGGAAAGCCAGCCGGTCAGGGAAGCAATTCAATCTGGCGATTGACGAAGAACCCTTGGACAATGCGTGCCGCGTGTTGTCGCGCATTATCCTGTTGAAATATGGCTGTGGGCAAGCCCTGAAGGTAAGGAAGGACAACTGGCTCCAACACCTCGGAGATGTAGCGCTGGCTGTTTAAAGTACCGGCAATGCGTACTAGAGGAGTGCGAGAGTAATATCCAGTACCGCCCCATTCCATAATACCTGGTGCAGGACCAGTGTGGCGGTGCATAACGCAGCTGTTCAGCATCCTCTCTCCACGATGTCTCCAGACTCGAATCTGAACATCGTGGTGTTGCAGACAGAAACGTGACTCGTCAGTCAAGACAATTTCATTCCATTACGCAGTCTAAATTCCTCTTTCATCGCACCATTGGCGGCGAAGACGTCTGATACTATTTGGTTTGATACTATTTGGTGGCCTGACATTTCACATGCACTCATCGCCTGTAATGTTCCATATACACTAATCAAAATGATTTTCAGGCACTTGGAAAACATATATGTACAGTTTACCACAGATATAGTTGGACTGATAAGTTTTAAGTTAGTGAATGATATCCGCAGCCTTCTGTTTGGGGTCCATTCTGTTCTTAGTCTTAACGGTGATGTGCCCCATACTGTTATCCTTGTATATGTAGAAAACTTTATGATGGTTTCTAGGGAGGGGAATAGATACCAATTATAAGCTAATGGCAAAAACAGTTTACAAACTTTCACAGATTCGTTCAAGCAGCATAAACTGATAATATCACTTAGTAAAACAAGAGCACTAGTGATCAGTCATGACACTCGGCTTACAAGAAAACCGTATGTGTCTTTAAATGGCACCACAGTTAAAGTTGTTCAAAACCCTAAGTACCTCTTATTTCTTTGGTGTCGTAATTGACAATCAACTTAGTAGGCTCTATCTTATGTGAAATAAGTAAAGGTGAAACTAATAAAGCTTTTGAATTTCGAAGAACTATAAGGCCTTGGTGAATGTCAGCCAAGATGCAGAAAATCTGGTACGGTTCGATAGCAGAACAGATTGCCTTGCCTGCGCAGCCACACAGATAAGCTTAATTACGCTGGAGGCCACTCGAATCCGGCTCAAGGAGTTCTCAGTTTTTTAGGTAAATTATAATTCTAGCCTTAGCGGCATTTTAACCCTAAATAAAAGGGCTCCGGCATTTCTTTTTTGTAAGTGAAGAACAGTTTCAGCAGACAAATTTTATTTTAATAGTAAATATACCTAAAAAATCGATTCTAACTTTGAATGAATGCCTGTTTTACTGGACAACAAACACGTTGACGGAGGTTGAGACTTTTAAGGAAAGAAAAGCCCCCACCCACATGTGAATGGCTTATTCACTAGGGAATGTAATGAATTTAAGTGAGTGTGTAAAATCTTTCGTTTCCGAAAGTACTAAAAGTGTCTACTTTGATAGTACACTTCCAGTGCTCGTGATCTCCCACTGCAGAGCTCAATCAGATTTTTGAACTGAGTAACCAAATACTAAGGGATAAAAGTAGTGACTTGTGCAGACCTCACGTGTTTTCTCACATTGTTATGGAATCGGATTTGGAGGAAATTCCGCCCCCCCATCAGCATTTCTTTTGACAGCTGAGATAACATCGGCAGAGCATCGCAGCCAGAAAGCATTAGATTCTTCTCCCTGTGTGTGTTTCTCCATAGTGTTTCTAGCATTCGCTCTATTCTCATTAATGACGCTTTAATCGTTTGTCCTTTTTCAATTAATGCACTGAAAAAAGTGGTGTTTTTGTTTTTCTCATCCCTTGAAATAATATGTTATACCGTATCTAAAATCTTAAACTCAGCCTGAGGCAGGCTTAGCTATTCTCATTTTTTGAATGGAATTTAAATTCAACCAAGCTCGCAAATAAGAATAGGCCCGAAGTTGTATTTCTTTTATTTAACTATCTATCATGAACTAACCGTTATGCGGCCAGCCTTCGTCTGGCTTTTAAATGTACCGAAAAAATGCCTGATTACAATGAAACAAGCAATATCCATTAATACAAATATCAAAAACCCTAATAAATAAATTAACCAATTTCTCGTTGCAAAATCTTAAGAATTCAAATGGTATAAAGGAAGTTAAGAACTTTGTTTCCTAAAAAATCATGCAAAACTTTTCAGTATTTTAAAAACAGTGAAATAAGCAAAAAATAACACGAAAGAAACACAAAAACAAAAAATTCTGAAAAAAAAAGTATAATTAATAATATTTTATCTCATATTTTCAAGAGAAAACAGTCAGCAGTCGAGTATACAAAGCACTGAATGAAAAACTGTTGCCAAAACCGCATTTCTAAAGCAGTGAAACTATCATCAGAAAGCAATAACCAATCAAGATTGTGCTTTGTGGATGACAGTGCAAAATATGCAAACCTCTTTGCCACTAGCTAATAAAGACAGAGAGAGAGAGAAAAGGAAATTCTTTCTTTTGGTGCCTCGCGAGACACATGCGCGTCAGAATAAGAGGATCGCTATGTTAGAAGTGTATTCGGAAGTCTTATTTAAAAATTTTTTAAAAAATACAAAATATTATTAGTTTTCAAATTTTCTTTTATAAAAGGAGTCGGAAGTATTAAAGTTTAACGTGTCCAAAAATCAAAGGAAAATAAACAGTACATTTTTTAAAATCAACTTTAAAAAAAATCGCGTTGAAAAGATGTTAACTTTGCTAAATAAATTCGTGTTTAATCGATTTATTGCAATATGAAATTTATTTTAAGTTCGTATGCTAGCTAAGTGCTTACGTTTCACGATGGTGTGAAAATGGAATTTGTAGAGCAAATCTCGCTTTCCTGTAGCCCATTATGTCTCAAAATGATTCGATTTCATGAAAAAACATAAAATAATAACAATTAAAGAAATCTCATTCGAATTTTGAAAAAAATCGCTTCGAGAGGCACTGACTCTTGTCTAGTTGCACCGATATATACCTAATTTCGTAGCTCTGAGTCTACTAGCTTACGCGCGGCAAGAACGAAAGACACACACACAGACATACAGTCTTCTTTTTATTGAATGTTGAGGTTTAATAATTTATTAAATTTTTATATATGTCTTTTTAGTTTATTGAACTTTTATTTATTTATTTATTAGCCCAAAGGGCGTTAGCCCAGAAGGGCTATTAATTTCATTTTGGCATTTTGCGTTGAAAACTTTAAAAGTCTGAATCACTTTTTCAAGTTGTTACCATCAAATATTATCGCCCTGTATTATTTTTAAAGAAATTAAATAATGAAGAATATGCATACATGCATATATGTTTCTCGCATCGTAATAAAACAACGGTACCTGGAGCCATCACATTTTGAATAACGTACGTCTCTACCCGAATATGGGCACCTGGAAGCCCAAATTTGGAATTTGTTTTATTGTCTGTTTCGTATTTTGTAAAACATTTATGAGTTTTTGAGTAAGAAACATAACAATTTGAAAGCGAGCAGTGGCACCAGTGTACGAAAAAGAACATATTTATCTTCAGCGCGCGAGACTGTGTATCATAAATTCTAAAGATATGCTGTTTTTAAATATTTTGCGATAATGCTGTTGAATTGTATTTTATGTGGTATAACAGCAAAGGACATGATATTTAATAAATAAAGCTAACACACGAAACGTTAATAAACGCTCTTTTGGGCGTAATATAAAATCTGAAAGCTTTCAGATTTGTTTACTGTTATTTTATAATTTTTTTATTTTTTCCTTTCTTCCCAACGGCCTTCTATAGGGCTCCGGCACTTCTCATTATAGAAATTAAGCGCTGCATACAGCCTCAACCTCATTGTACAATTAATAGATCATCTGTAAATATGCAACAAATTCTTCTTACTTAGAGCTTATCATGTGTACAAGACAGCTTCTACAAATGCTTTACAAACATGAGCAGGTCTACCCCCATTAGACCTGGTCGTACAACGCGAAGCAGATATTGTACGTACAACAAGACTCTAGCACACTGTTAGCTTGTGGCAGCATACTTATAGCGATTGCGAACATCATGATATTGAGCCTCCGTGCAAGCTTTTGACTTTTCGATATTAACTGCAGTTTCAACTGCGAGCCTCTTTTGGGGACTCCCTTGGCTCTTTTTACAGATGACTATAAAAGTGACAGAGGAATAAGCTGTGGTTTTTGTGCTTATAAATAGATGACAGATAAATGCACAATTGGAACAAGAAACTCAGAGATCACAATATTATATATCAGAAGGAATTACATGCTACTAAACAAGCCATAATTTCTGCAAGAGTATGCTAGTGCGCACCACATTATTACTCTGCTTCTAGCTTCACTACAATTATGAACCGACAGACTGAAACTCAGCAGTTAGAAACAACCAAGGACTTCTTCTTTCTAGGCCTAGAAAGACTAGATCACTGCTGTGTTGGGTGCGTTTACATAGTGGGATCGTATGCGATGAATTCGCAGACGAACTCGCAAAGCAAGTTTCAGTTAGCATACCATTACCAGTATCCTATGTGAAGAAACACACATTTCAGAGACTTCTTGAAAAGGGGGAATCATGGAAATTGGAATTCGAGCTTGACTGGTCGGAGAATTTATAGACTTATTTCCTAAGTTTCGATCAGTGAAAGGAGCATTAATTCAGGAATCTTCTCATTCCACATAGGCCATGTTTTGTTCTCATTGTACACACTGTAACATAAAGAGTGACTCACCAAGAAGGATTATCTGAATGGGACAAAATTACGTATACCCATGCCTCACAAGAGAATATGCAAATGATTAACTTCTGGCAGTTAATGACTGAGTAGCTGGAGCTTTAGGGCACTACAACGAAACATCTGGATGGTGTATAAAACAGAGGGCATTCCAGTGCTGAGGCGTAACTTACACGCAAATGTGATTCCGCCGACTCACGTGTACTGTACCAATGCCTTGCAAACGGATTAGCGAACAGTATGAACAGATGCCACCATTTGAGAGAGAACGTGCAGTTGAACTAAAGGGGCAGTGTGATCAAATAGCGGGATCGCTACACATTTGGATAGAAGCGATGCTACCATTCGACGATACCGGCAGGAATGGGTGAATGACGGCCGTAGAAAGCGTCAAATAGGTAGTGTCTGTCTGAGAGCGACGACAGAACCAGATGGCAGAGTAATCGTCCAGTCGGCTCTTACAGCCCCTGATGAGTCCATATCAACGATCCGACGCGTAACCGGGACACATGTAAGTGCAATTACCATTGATAGGCAACACAGTGAATGAGAACTGAGGTCACGGAGTGCATTGCGCGGACAGCCTTTCACCGTCGTTCAGCGCCAGAGTCGTTTGCAATAGTGCTGCGCCCATTGGACCTGGGATGTAATGAACTGGAGTAGAATTGTTTTAGCGATGAGTCTCACTTCGAACTGAGCCCCGATGACTAGCGAAGACGTGCCTGTTTTACTGATTTACTGATTGATGATGACGTGCCGCATTACTGATTTTTTTCCCCATGTAGCTGTATTTCTTGACTACAATATTCAGTTTCTATGATACTCTTATAGTTTCTTTTTCAGTAAATGTACATCAAATATAGCGATTTTCATTCCATTCGGATGACTCCTACTCCGTGCGTCTTTTTTATGTTTTAGAGCGTACATGTATCGTTTTAGCATTAAAGGGAATGGTCTCAGCCGATGCAGTGCACCAGGCGATCCAGATCATTATAGTTTTAATTGTTCACACATGGTATCTGTTCATCTGCAGCTACTAATCAGTGGGAAGCGTGGATGGAGAATACTAACAGAAATTAAGCAGCGACCTGGAATATAATCGTAGCTGTTACTTATTCTTCATCATTTACTGACACTGAAAGAATGCACTTAGTTGCAATTGACTTTTACATGCACCTACATCTCTGTGATTCTGTACTAATACGTAATATATATTCTGTTTGACTTTAATGTGACCTTATTACGGACCTCTTATCTGCATATATATATTCATTATTAATATTGCACATTTTTGTAAATTCCATAGCACTTTTTTAGTCCTGTATATAGTTTCCCCTGTTACACATTCTTACAGTATATAGTTTATTTGTAATCTGTAGCAATTATTTTTCAGTTTTATAGCATATTGTTGTATATCCCCGAATACCAACACTTGCTTTTTTTTCTTTCCCTTTCCCGTAACATTCTTCAGTTCTCTGATGCTTCTACTTCTTTTGGTGCATCTCTGGTTACTGGCCTAAGGTTTAGACTGCTCTGGACTTCTTCTGCCAATTGGGTAATTAAGCTGTATGCTTACTTAATATGCAACAAAGCCTTCCTTCCAAGCGGTGTACAGAAATTTCCAGAAGCCCGTGCAACGCCAGATAAATACGTCTCCAAGAGTCAGTCGTTAATCATCTCTGAATGTTTATAATTAAAGAGATTTAGCTGTAACTGCGTTTTAGAGATTGTTGAGTAAGTGATTTTAGAAATCTACTATATTTCTAGTGCGCTAAGGAGAAATTGCTTAAAACCGTATTCTGTTTGACCTATTTATATCTATTTATTGGGCTGTGTGTCATCATTATTACTTTTATAAGCTTTTATTTAGTTCATTCAGGGTGTTTATTGTTATTTTAAAAAGTTTATCATCGATTTCAATGTACTTCCTGATAACCTATCGAATTCGCATTTTGTATACATACTGTTTGCGGATGACAATACAATGTGCAAAGCAAGGGTTTTAAAATTCGGTTTACATTTTCTTAAAATTCAATGCTTAAACGATTTTTCGTCCATTTTGTTTAACGAATAAATTAATTGTATCAGAATTTTTTATGCTTGCGTCATCTCATAAAGGGAAAAAAGTTTTAAAGGAAATCTGTATGAAAGGTTTAACTTAGTGTCTGAATGTTTTCTGAATTTTTGGAAAATCGCTGGATTTTTTAGACAATTGGATGCACATTGTTTTAAAATTTCAACATCTAAAAAGGTGTTGGATACAAAATTTTGGAATTATCAGAGATTATAAAACAAATTCTTCGCCATTTTTCAAAATATACTAAATGGGCGATTTTCTATATATTTTAAATAAATATATTGCAGTTTGAAGAGGGAGGGGAAAAAATCCGTTTTTCTTGTTTAACGCTGACAACGTCAGACAATTGCTATTGATTTTGTAAGGACTTTTTTTTGCATTCTATTAATTTTGTTAATCTCAAAATGACCCAGTTTAAGGATTAATAACCATTTAAAATTATTTGCAATGAAAAATCCCATGTCTTTTTTAATATTTCTGTTTCATAAGTTTATGTACATTTTTCTGAACATTTAGTTTAAAAAGTGATTTTCTTAATTTTTTTTGTGGTATAGGTAACAATGGTTACAGGTAATATAATATTAGGATAGATAATATTATATTTTTTCATGGGACTTTAAAATTTTAACGTCCAAAAATGTATCCGTTATAAAGGCTTGAAATTTCCAACCACACACTTTTATTTCAGTAAAAACAGATCATTTAAAATTCTGGATAAGCAAACGAAGAGAAGTTGCTTACCTTTATGGTCCTCGTTTTTCGATTCTGGTCCACCGCTTAGGGAGACTATATTTCAAACTCCGCTTAGGGAGACTATATTTCAAACTCATCTAAAATTGACACTATTTTGCACGAATCGCTTTATTTTACACTTCACACAAAACACTAACAATATATCGATCATTACAACAACAAAAATACGCTTTTAACCTACTTAACGTCATTGTTCTATACACGTAAGCTCATCGTTGCCAGTTCTCAAAGTTAAACTTCGGAAACTTTCTTTTCTGTACTCGTCGGTCTGGAGGTTCGATTGGTTTCCCAAGAGCGGAGCACGCGTCGTTCGCGACACACACCCTCCTTTAAAACAAGAATGATAAAAAGTATTAATTAAACGTCTTTATAGACTAACTTCGTTACTAAACTAACCACGTTCTTTATAAGCTTTTTTACTCTTGCGTCGTGCTTGTTACTATGGTAAAAACTTTGCTACAGAGTTTTTAAACTCTTTCCTAATAATTTATCCAGCTCGAAGTTTGCTCACACACATATTGTGGATGATAACAGAATGTAGTGCAGTGATAGTTTCTTCAATATTTGATTTATTATTTTTTTAAAATTTAATATTGAAACTATTTTTAGCACATATCTTTGTGTAACTAACAAACTAAACCTCTCAAAATCATAAGCTTTGCACCATGAAACAGATCGAAAAAAATATTTTAAATGAAATTGATATGAAATTTGTAACGTAATTTTCGATCTTTTGGAGAATTTTCAAAAATCGTTCGATTTTTTCGAACCCTTGACGTAACAGAATTGTTAAAGAGTGATTTTTAACAATTCTGTTACGTCAAGAGGGATTATTAAAAGTGATTTTTCATTGTTGAAAAATGAATTTTTAACTGAATAAATTGATTGGCAGCGTATCATTGAGACTAAAACAACGAAAATAAAGTAAAAAAAAATTTCCTTATATAAAATATGCTTTTACTTAAAACTCATAATTAATGAAAGCAAAGGAATAAAATAATTTATCATATAGTCATGTCTCATATTGTCATGGGAGAAAGAGATTAATAAATTTCCTTACAAAATTTATTCACGGTTTTATATCATGAATAATGAAAATATGGGTGCCCAAATAATGAAATCTAGTAATCGAATTGTATTGTCAAAAATATATGCCATTATCTTCAGAAAATTAACAAGGGCTCCTGGGATTTAATTTTCGCGCTATAAAACTGCAGATAAATTTGTACAAACAGAATCACAGTGAAACCTCTATTCGCAAATTTAATTCATTCCTAAAAACCGCTAATCAGTCAAAATAATTTTCCATAGAAATTAATGTAAAATATATTAATTCGCTCCTGGATCACAGATGATTGTATATTTAAACTTCAGAACAGTACCTTGAGTAGAAGTTTATAATCCAAAACCAATGGAAATCATTAACATTTTGATGGCCAAAAACGAGCTACGCACCGCAGTGAGCACAGACGAACACAGCTCGCATTACAAATTTACGACTGACAGATATCGAGCGTATTTGGGAAGAGAGAGTTGTTTAATCTCGCAACTGCTGACAGGTTAAATATTAAAAAAAGATAAACAAAATATTAAACAGGTAAAATAGCCAGAAATATAATTTAACTGTATTGTATCAGTACGAAGGAGAATGGAAGGCATAAGTGGAAAATGATGAAGAGAATATTATCTCTTGGATGAAGTGTCCACTTACATAAAAACATCAGATAACTGTCTTTGGAAGGCATCTTCTTTTATCTTTTCTTTAAGCACAATTTGACTCTGTTTGAGACTTACTCTATCACTGTTTCACTCAAAATTTTTCCGATGCGATTTGTTGGTACATACGTTTTAAAATATTTCTCAAATAAGACATGGCATTGTCACTGAATATACTGATGCTGCAGTTTCTCCTGATTTATCAGGGCGACACTGTTACGTGAGAACGTTGCATCTTACCCCCTTTGCACAAATTTAGCAGATTAGAGAATTAAAGTAATATTCTTTTCCTACTTTTCTTCTGAAGGCATTTCTTTCACAATAACCTTTTATTGCTGTTTGTGTTAGGTTATTCGAATATGGCAAAGCAGGTAAAGGCTATCTGCCTAATGGGAGGTATGCTTTCGTGTTTCACTATGCTTAGTTTATTTCTTAATTAAAAAAAAAGCTCTATTTTTCTAAGGAAAACTGGCTCATATTCACGATACACACTGGAAAACCAGGAAAGCCAAGCATGCAGCCACCCATTTACCCAAAATTGCACTCGGGTCACACCGTCAGTATTTAACGGTCTTAGCCATTCGGCCATTGAGGGAGGGTCATTGCTTCTTTTGAAGTTTTTGTAATATTTTCTTGTTGAGCTTCATTTTTATGGTCCTCTTGCAACTTCTTCACGTCTACATTGTTTATTTCCTAACCCATGAAGTTGTCTAGAAACACAGTATCCTAGAAAACGAAAGAAGTCCTAAGGGTTAAAGCGCTCAATGTCTCTGCATGCAACCCTATCTGGCCATAATTTCCTTCAGGCCGAATCGTTGTACTGTAAGGTAATTTTTCCAGGCTTTGCTGACGAGAGTGAAGCAATAGAAAATATTTAATAATGTTTGTAGAAACAATGAATGCCAAGTATGTGACATGGGTTCCCTTAAAAATTTTTTAAAAACCACATGCTGCCGACTTGAGTGTATGCAGCTCTAGACACCGTTCGTCATCCGAGGCATTTTTGTTCAAATAATTCGTTCGTGAACCAAATTATTCCTGAGGTGAGGCTTTCGCAATCCGAGTTTCTTCCAATACAGAAAGAAAAACTTGTTCCAATACAAACTTATAATACAGAAATACTCTTGTTCCCATGAAGCTATATGATAAGTTATTTTTCTTAATTTATTTCATTAACTATTTTATGATTTTTAAATAAAAGCTTATTTTATAAAAATTTTTCCTGTATTTTATTTATAATAAACAGTGAATTTCTATCTACTGATCCCGGAGTATTCTAAGACAGCTACGAACTCGCAGCTCTTTGGAGTACGAAGTAATTATGTTTTAAAGTAAAATTTTAAGAAAATAATTGTTTTTTTCTTTTCTACATAAAGTGCACTCAACATTTTCGTATTTCATTGCTTTTTTTATCATTTATTCTTCTCAATGTTGCAGAAATTCCACCCATACATAGTAAGGGTGAGTTATAAAGTAATGGCTTACCTGAGTCAACAAAGTTGAAAGATCGCTTGTCTATATGATGGAAGATTTATTTTGCTATAAAAGGTACTATTATCATGGACGTAGCCGGCTCAAAACATGTGGAGGGGATGTCATGACTTCTATGGCTATAAGGTTCTTCTGCCAATTAAAGACATATTACATTTAATTAATGGACTTGATAATTGTTTCATTATAAATATGTTATACGTCTAGTTCAGTACTTCTGATTTTCATCATAATCCTTTTAACTTTTAAAACGAGAACCCGTTTTATTCCAGATAATTTTGATGCTTTGAGGAAATGCAATTATGTTCTCAGAAATGCCGATCACCTATACAGATAATCTTCTACGGGAGTTGGGAATCATAAGAGTTTCACTGTATTTGGTTTATTTCTTAGTATAAAAATAAAACGTTATTTTTCCCCCTTGATGAAGAGTGCTCGAATATGAGGATGTATATGGGAAGCAATAATGATATTATATCACGAAAACATGTTTCGTTAGCACTTTTTTTTTCCTGCGAAAAATCTTCCGGCAACATAAAATGAACAATACAATTAAGTAGCTGCAATCAAGTAAAATAACAAGCCTGGAAATCTAAAATAGGAAAACCCGCGTCAGGACTAAACCTTAGAATTTTACACAAAAATTTCTGAGACAGCGATTCTCAAAGGTAATGATTCCATTCTTCATAAGCATTTAAGGAAATGAGAGTTAGGACCAAGTACAGAATGCAAAGCTTTGGTTTTGAACAATGATCGAAACAGGACCAGTTAGGTTAATTAAGAGTATTTTCAACTACTGAAGAAGTCAGAAACTTATTACCCGATTCTTACTATTTAGGAATGGAGACTGAGCGCCCTGTTAAGGTTTAGTTCAGTTAAAGGTGAAACTATCAGATTTAAATTTGGCCCAACACAAATAGAAATCGCTTGGAATATGTGTGGCAAACTGTCAGTTTTTCCTGGTAAACCGAGTTCCTTATATCCATGGCAATTACAGTTTGTTTCTAGGCACCAGCCGTTCCTCAAATTTTATATTAAATTTAGCTCATCTTGACAAATGATTTTAATGCCAGGTTTGCTTTCCATGAGCAAATTTTAAATAGTTATAAAAAGTCTTTCAACATTCTCAAAGTTAGAACAATATTTATTTCTTGAAATTAATTATTTGCTAATGTAGTTCAGTAATTACATTTAACTTCTCAAAATTAACCAACTTGAATAAAATGCTATCAGACAAGATATTTAACACAAATTCGGAATAAAATTTTAATCGTATTTTTTGACAGATTTTTGAAGATGCTAATCATTTCTCCTTTTATAGAAATGGCCGGGATTGCTAGTCTAGATTCTTATTTGGATTGTGGAGAATTTTATTGGTTAGGTCAAAAGGAACATGAACTGTATAACAACTGCTAGCAAAATTAAAATTTATTTGGACATAGGAACAATAGTTGTATGCAGAGGTGTAACTAGGGTTTTCAGCGTCCGGAGGCAACTGAAGATTTTGCGCCATCTTCTGTGTGCTAAAAATGAAAAACATTTCATTCTAAAATTTCCTAAATCAATTTTACGCTCCCTTGATGCTGCGCCCGGGGACAGATGTCCCTCTTTGTCCCACTCTAGCTACGCCACTGGTTATATCCCTAACAACTAAAATGCTTTTACATCTCCTTGATTTCAACCCATTTTAAAACAGAATTTTTATAATTTTGCTTTAAAATAAGAAGCCATGCACAAAGCGAACTACTTTTCATAATTTAAGTAGATTATGTTACATATTAGAATATTTAAACAGAAATTTTCTGATTTTTATTGAAAGCTGTTTTTATTGCAGGTTCAAGTTTTATTGCATTTTCGAACATTAAAAAGAAATTCCGGTGGACCTAAATGAAGTTACAGAGACTATTCCTACATTTTTTAGACGATTTTCATTTTATTTACAGAAACATTTTACGTAAAATTTTTATGTTTTAAATGTTCTGTTTAATAACTCTTATTCTTCACTATCTTTCTCATCGGAATTTCCCAGACAATGAAGCCTTTTGTAGTAGCAGAAGAAAATATGTTATCTCATTCCTCTTGAACAGCTTTCCAAAGTCCAAGGTGGCTTATAGGTCGACATTTGGACAATCCGCTTTTAAAAACCCTAAAAGCGCAAAACTCCATGGGTAATGGATGCATCGGGAGTATATAAATGAAGCGTATGGCCTTGATATAGTTCGATTGCCTCATCCGCGACCATGAGCGCAAACACGCATGCGCCATTCGGAGCGAATTGTTCTCAAAATAGGGTGGAAGGATGGGACTTTCTTTCCCTCCAGCATATCTCTTTTCGGAGAAGAGAAGACTTTCACGTGACTTTCCACGTCGCAGCAACTAATAGCGTCCCTTTTGGACGAGTCTTTGTGTTTTGGCAGAATGCCAGCCAAGGTTGCGTTGGAAACGGTCGAACTATATCCATTTTTTCCAGGAAATTAACAGAGGATTTTGACTTGCTTTGTTTTGACGAAGTTCTGCTGATTGATGGCACTGTGGGTAAAGAAAGGGCGTTTCATATTTGAAAATTGGCTATAAAATATGTTTCTGATAATATGTGGAGTTGATCTTAACATTTTCTGCAGTATTTTTATTTTTAATTTGCCGTTATATGAGAAACCAGTGACAATGATAAATCCCTTTGAAAAACCTTCTTTAGATTCTTTGAACCATGTTTTAAGATATTTTTCTTCTCTTTGATGACAATAAATAGATTTTTTTTTATTGCAGTCATTTAAATACACCAAGGTTCACCTATTGTGACAATATTTTTTCATTTTTGTTCGGAAAAGTATTTCTCATAAAGAATTCTGCAGCGCGTTCTGCGTTCAGGGATATGTCGTGGAGAAATGCACATTATGTTTTTTCACCTTTTTAAGATTCAAATCAGCATTAATCACTATGCTTACAGTTGGCACTGAGCATTTTAATTATTTGTAACTGTCCTTTGACTTGGAAGATTTTCTTTTAATGTTAAAGATCTTTGCAACATTCGAAACATTCCGTTTTTTCCTTGGATATATACACTCACGTTTGTGAAAATTGCAACACCATGAAGGACTTACGCGAGTGAGCTGAAATTTTCAGGAAATGCAAAGTAGCGCATGATATGCAAATGATTAGAATTGCAAATCCGTAGCGCATGCGGAGCAGCGCCCTCTGAACGGCTGATGGATCCGAATAAATAGACGGCTGTAGCGAGGCGTGTATGGTTATCGGTGGTTATCTGCTAGTGGTAAACGTTAACTCAATCTGTACTTATGCCTCGTCGACGAAAGAGAGCGAGATTTGAACAACTTACAGAGTTTGAACGAGGGAGAATCATCGGCCTTCGTGAAGCTGGATTGTCGTATCGTGCAGTAGCCTCTCGTGTGCAGCGTAACAGCAGCACAGTGATGCGCGTTTGGAAGCAGTGGACGGACGAGTGTCGGACAACTCGGAAATCCGGGAGTGGACCCCGAAATGTGACGTCAGCTCGCGATGATAGACACCTGGTCCGCATGGCGCGGACGGACCGTACAGCTTCCTCTAGACAATTGGCAGCACTGTGGTCAATAGCTACAGGTGTTTCATTGTGTGCTTCATCAATTCGTAGACGTCTGCTGCAGTGTGGACTGCGCGCACGGACTCCTTTATACAGGATCCCCCTAACGCACGACCATCGCCGCCTGCGGCTACAATGGGCCAATCAGCATAGAGACTGGCGTGCTGATTGGCAGCATGTCGTGTTTTCTGACGAATCCCGCTTTAATTTGTGGTACCATGATGGCCGCATTCGTGTCAGACGCTATGCCGGTGAACGCCACCTTCCGGAGTGCATTATCGAACGCCACAGTGGACGAACACCCGGAGTTATGGTCTGGGGCGCCATAGCATATCATAGACGATCTCAATTGCTACGAATTGTGGGCAATCTGAACAGCAACCGGTATATCCGTGAAGTTCTACAGCCCGAAGCTGTTCCCTTCCTTCAAAGCTTGCCAGGCGCTGTATTTCAACAGGACAATGCCCGCCCTCATACTGCTCGGATTGTTAAATCCTTCTTTGCAGCGCAGCAGGTACAGCTTCTTCCTTGGCCTGCGTGTTCCCCGGATATGTCGCCAATTGAACATGTGTGGGATGTCATTGGTCGGCGTCTTGCTCGTGATCCTCGTCCTGTTGCGTCTGCAGACGAACTTTGGGTACGCGTACAAACGATATGGAATGCTCTTCCTCAGTCAGACATTCAAACTTTGTTTGACTCCATGCCACGTCGTGTAGCAGCACTTATTGCGGCGCGTGGTGGCCACACAAAATACTGATTCTGATCTCTTGTTCTTGTTTGTTTGCTTTGAACATTTAATCATTTATTTGTACCACTACCACTCAACTGTGTATTAAATTGCATTCAATTATGACGATTCCTTCTTGGTGTTGCAATTTTCACAAACGTGAGTGTATATTTGGAACAATCATTCCATTTGAAACGAAACTTTGACTTCTTCCTTCGTTTTCTTTTTTGATAATATTATGTATCGTAGCTTTAGACAGCGAAACACCTTGCCTTTCACGGCGTTTTTTAATAACTAGATATGAAAAATTTTCTTCGGAAAGATCCATTGCTTCGTTAAAAGCTCCAATTTTTCATGAAAACAAAACTGTCAAGTAGCAGACGATAATTTATACTTTGAAAAATAAAGCTATAGTTTTAAAAAAAAATCAATCAGACCGTTCTTTTTTATAACAAAGCAAAAATCGTCTAAAAATGTGAGAGCAGCCTCTGTATACGTTATAATCCTTAGCTATAGTATGTCTTAATAAATGTAAGCAAAGGACAGTCTTAAACTGTTAGATATTTTAAAAATTCTGTGCAGGGACTAAAAATGACTAATGGAATTTTTAAATTTTCAAAAATTTATGTAAACAATTTGAACAGAAGAAAGGAAGATAAATATTAAAAAAATAATTGGAAAATAAAATTTATTGGACTGAAACAACTAAAACTAACATTGTCTGCTTAATTGAAGAGCAATACATTACACTTTTGCTATATTAGCTAATATAATTGAAATCTAAAAAATTAATTGATGCAACAAAAACAATTAACCGCAAATGAGACAAAATATGATATCCATCTTATTTCTAAAATATTATTATAATTGACAAATGATCAAAATAAAGCTCATAATACTAAATTTTCTTTTTAACGTAACAAGTGGAAAAGACATTGGGATAGTTAAGAATTATAAAAATGGAAGCACGCCATGGACTAAAAAGGATGCTCTTCCTTTTTTTTTTTTCCCTTCCCCACCAAGAACAGATATGCTAATGTAGTAGGAATCTTCGCACTTCAAAGTTTACTCAGAGATTGTAAAGGTACTTTAGTGTCCTATGGTTTTGCTACTAAGAGCAAAGTAATTGAGCTTCCACGTTAAATCCTTCTTAACCAATTGTATTTTTACCAAAAACAAAATCAGTGTATCAAAATTTGTAAACTGTTAGTTTTGCTTATAAATAATTTTTTTGAATTTTACTGTAAAAAATATACTCGATAATATGTTAGCAACTCAAATTCTTATTTAAATTAAACTACACAACATTATAAAGACATTACATGAAATTCGCTAATACCTCGCTAGAGGGCGTCACAATTAAGAGTCATTTTAATTTAGCGTTTCGGTGCGATGAAATGAAGCAGTTTTTCCTATACTTATAGTAAACCTGAATGAAATAAAATGCTACGTCGTATCTAGATTAGATACTATTATCATCGTTTTAATCTTAGTCCAAATTTGAACTTCTTGCCAAGCATTTTTAATACTTGTAGGTATTATTAATTTAATAGTAAATTAATTAAGTAGGTAATTATGTATAAGTATTAAAAGTAGCATTTTTAATACTTGTATGTAATATTTCTCCCTGTTTCTCTCTGTGTATACATATATGTAATGTTATACATGCATCTATATATTTATCTCTGTATATATAGAGGTAGACTGAGATAAATATATAGATATATGTATAATATATATATATATCGAAAATTTTTAAATAAAGGATTCTAATGTGTTTTAGAAATACGCTGCAAAATGTAATAATGACATACACAGTTTCATACGTTATAAATGAAAAACTTTCCAAAAAAATTTCAGAAACTGATTTAATTTTTTTGCAACAAATCAGATAAATGAGTGGTTTGTTTAGATTAAAACAAAATGACAGTTTAGGCAAAACACAACAAAATTTAATTATAAAAGCAATATTATCAGATAAAAACTAAATTCAATTTACGTTACGGAGCTAAAATTTCGAGTTCTGTTCTTAAAAGACTGAGAGTGCGAATTTTACAGTTTGGCATTTTGGCATAATGCGAGACGTAGAACTGTAGTATGGAAAAAAAAAAAAAAAAAAAAAAAAAAAAAAAAAAAAAAAAAAAAAAAGACGTGTCATTTCAGAAAAACGTCAGATTTTGTATTCGACTTAATTCAAGAAAACTTTCGAAATTTTGTTGGTCTTGTTTGGTTTCTATTTGAAAAGCCTGGTACTTGTTTCTGACTTCTGTAAATGCATATAATCTTTCGGCTTTAAAATCTTTTACAACCAATGGCAAGATTAAAAAAGAGCCAGCCAGCGGCCGAACGGTAAAGTTGCTGAATAGTGGTAGTTCTGATCTGGACTCGATCTTAGGCGAACGGGCTGGCTCAGTGGCGTAGCTAGAGTGCGGCAAGGGGGGACATCTGTCCCCGGGTTCAGTATTCAAGGGGCGCCAAGTTGATGTTTCAATATTTTAGAAGGAAATGTTTTCCATTGTTGGCACACAGAAAGGGACGCAAAATTTTCAGTTGTCCCCGGGCGCTGAAAACCCTAGCTACACCCCTGGGCTGGCTGCATGAGCGCTTTCGTGCTTTTTCCCATGTGCAACGTGTGTACGAGGCAGTTTTTTTTTAAAGTCTTTCACAAAGGCATCCCTTCCCTCAGGCAGATAGCCTTCAGCTTTGCCGTAATTAAATAAACTAAACCAAGATTTAAAATAATGCCTACACAGAATTGCCAAAAAAGTTGAGTAAACATGGAATAAATTCACTATAACCCATCTGAAAGATGTGCCAACGGAAGCACATATTTGCTATCACATAAAATTGTAATTACTTTGTATCTTCTTTCGCGCTTTTAAAAATGTTACATGAAAACTTTTCAAGCATATTTTTATCTTAATAGATCTTATGAGGAATGAAAAGTTTCTGCATTGAAGTGCCCTAATACGAGTGATAAATATCATAAAACATTTTAAGAAACACCATAATAATGAGTTTTCTCGTAGCACAAGAACAGCGACTCTTTTTTGACTAAATAAATTACATCCACAGAATAGTAAAAAGTGCGGAAGAAAATCACAACCGTGTAAAGCGAATGAAAAACTTAAAACTTAAGAGGAATTTGTAAAGTAGTGAGTAAAAGTAAAGTTGCTAATATGCAGATGTGAAGACGGTTAGGTTATTTGAATTAGGCAAAGCATATGAGGACTATCTGCCTAAAGGAAGGAAGGCCGTTATGGATGAATTTCTAGCGGATATTGGATGGTATCAACGTTACACACATGGAAGGACACAAAGACACGGATGCAGCCAATCCATTCTCCGGGTTTTGAAGCCGGGTCGAACTATCAATGTTCAGAATCCTTAACCTCGACCACTGTTGGGTTTAAGGCAAGAAAAGCATGGTATAAAGAACTAGAGGGACAAAAACATCAATCCAGTGAAAATTCCGTAATTTAAGAATTTACAAAAATACTTAGTAATGAATATCGCTTAGTTGCTAAGCTTTCTTTCTTTGTTAGAAATAAGATTACGCTCTGTAGATATGTAATTTGTACTGAATGAGTTTTAATAAAAAATCATATAACTTAGAAAAATTTAATCAAAATTTTGAAATAATCGATAACGATTAAAATTTTTAACTTAACTGATATATCATTCAAATTCGTGGAAAGACTTCTCCAATTTATGCTTAACCCACAAAAGAAAAAAAAAAGAAAGGAATATTAGATGGGTTCACTTGAATGGATCAAGTTGCAGTTGCATTTCTAAATCAAACCAATAGTGGATTTTCAAACATGCGCACAGCTATAATTGTTTTTAAAGAAAAAAGTGCAGAAGAAAATGTGGCAGTATGGTTGCACTTTCCAAGCTATTAAACATTTAAATTAATAAAGAATATTTATTTGGTCCTTATAAAATGTAACATTAAAAACTGCTGTTTCTTTACACATTCTATTTAAATTTATGGTTATTTCCGACAGAAAGAATTTCAAGCAAACAGTAGTCATCCTGATGAATTTTGATACAAGTTTTATGCATAAGTTTCTCACCTAAAAGACGTGACGCACATACGCCCACAGCGGTTAAATTTACCGACTCGATTTGAAAGTTTAAACTGACATGAAGTAAAGGTTTTCACACCAACAGATAACGCAGATGAAATGTTGTATCTCATAAAACGTCAAAAATTATTCACCTGTGATCACTTTATTGTCGTATTATGCCGTTTACGGACAGTATCTTGTGCATTTGTGTATATTTGGATACAGAGAATTTATTCTACTCGTAAAATTCAGTATTTTCATACGTAACAGATATACTATATTTACAATGTTTTTTAAATCCCATTATCCGTCTGCCTCACTGTGTTGCAAAAAGATATGAAATTCAAGTTAGTGCACTCTGGTACTGTTATGTTTTGCACTTAATATGTAATATAGTATTACGACGTCGATCTCAAACAATGTCTAATCTCAGCCAAGAAGAGGTTACACATTGGGTTAAATTTCAATTTGGAAACCTGCATTGGTAATTTGCGCAAGTGCTTTTGGCTTTTGACGTAAAAATTGGCAGATTTCCACCATTGCATGATAGACCTCAGACAGATCTCGTATTGGAATGCAGTTGATCGCTATATATTTTTAATGTTAAAATATTGTTACCGAAATCTTTCTTAAATTTTTGAACTGTTATGGTGGACTACCACGTATATTTCATCTACTGCCCTTTGCAGTTCAGTAGCTGCTTGGAGCATACGGTCTTTATTTTATAGTAGTTGCACGCGGAGTCAGGTATACCCACTTGATTTCTTAACTTACTATGAAATTTAATTATGCTTAATCATGAAAATCGCTTAACATGCTTAGAAACTGAACGACTGAAAAGCAATAAATCCCTTTCTTTATAATTTAAATCTTCATTTTAATTTTTAGTAATTAAACTAATTGATACAAATTTTAAATATATTTAATGTATTATATGTAAATCTGATAATTTTTATGAGTTTTTAGTTTTATTTTAATTAATGCTAGGTGTTTCTAACCCCGTATATTATACCTGTACAAGTATCTCATATCTGCAAAAAAATAGTTTGGTTTTTATAAATAGCAATAAAATTCCGGTTACGTCTGGGTGCTTTGTAATTTTTAAAATATTCGTTTAATAAAGTTAGCTTTCTAGATTTTGTTTACTCGATAACCACTTACCTTTCTTAAAAGTTAGAGATTCGTAAAGTAAATCAATGATCTTATTATTTCCTAGACTGATTAAATTGTTTCTGAACAGATTTAGAGAAACTTTTACTTGCAGAGCAACATCTTCAAGCTATTACTCCTACAACTTCTCTTTTCAAGAAATAAATATACGAAGATAATGCATAGTATATAACTGCTAATCTGCAGAACTGTACATTGTGAAAAAAAAGTCGTGTATTACGTTTTATTAGAATTAAACTGCTCTTAGTAATTATAAAAAAGATGAATTTTATATCGTGTATTTTTTTTCTGATTTAGAAATTTATATAGAATTTTCGTGTTAAGATGAGAATTTGTTCTTCTCCATCGAATGTTGAAACTCATGGACAGATATCGATAAAAAAAGTGGAATTCTTAATGCAACTCATATACTATGCTTATATAATAAAGTTCCACTGAAATCAGCGGAATTTTTTCGTGACCGAATTCATTGTGAAGAGTACTCTAAATTTAAACGAGCTCTAAAGTACACTATCTACCAATGAATATTGGACACCCATGTAAATTCAGATATCTGCGGTCCTGATATAGGTAAGCCCCTCCACCATTAGATATCGTGTAGGAAACAACATTGGCATTAGTGGCATGAAAAATGCAACGAAGTGCAGAGTTATCTGATTTCGAGAAAGGTGTAATCGTCGGGTATCACAAAAAAAGGCCGATCCTTAAGGGATGAGCTGAATTACCCAAATTCGACAGTGGCCTATGTAATTCAGAAGTGGAAACTGAGAGGTGATTATCTGAATGTGCTTGTAAACCTATTGTGATATTCGAGTCGGCAAGCCCGCGAAGCTGGGAGATAGGGCGATGAATACCATTCATAAGAAAGCACATCTGCTTGGTTTTCATGGTCGTGCTGCTGCCCATCAGCGTTTGATCAAAAGGTCCAACCGCACTGCTCGGTTAATGTGATACAAAGCCCACCGACAGTGGACCATTAAACAATTCATCTCTTAAACTCGAATCTTGTTAACCAGTAGCTATACAGGAGCAAGGCGCTTCTTATTCTATTTCTCCAGCTCATTTCTATCTCCACGTGAGAAAGTCTACTTCAGGAACTAACTTCGTCAGGCACAATATAGGGATTACATTAGGAACTGGCAAGAGCAGGTTTTTGCTTTCCTGCTGAAAGCCAGTATACACCAAAGTTCCAAAGACACATATCACACGAGAATCAAGATTCCCCGCCTACGGTTTGGATGGCAGGGTCTGGGTCTGACGTCTGCTTGGAGAACGCCTCCTGCCAGAATGCATTCTGCCCACAGTAGAGTTCGGCGGAGGTGGAATTATAATTTGGGGGTGTTTCTTCTGTTATGGACCGTTGGTTCATATTCACGGTAAACTTAATTATCGACGATTACTGCACTATTTTGGATGACAGTGTGCTTTTTACGTTATGGCAGTTTTATGGTTTGTACTCACGTTACTTTCAGAACGGCATCGCGAACTGTCATGCTGCCAGGCCCACCATAGGTAGGTATGATGACAATGGGGTTAACCGAATGGACTAATCTGCCCAAAGCTCAGACCTGAACCTCTCCAGAACCGCTAGGACGAGTTAGATCGCAGAATTAAGAGGTGCAACAACCATCTAATTTCAGTGAAGGAACTGACATGTCTTCTCCAAGCCGAGTGGAAGAAAATTCCAACAGCCGTTATACAAGGACTTGTGGAAAGCACGGCTCGGAGAATTGAGGCTGTAACTGCCGCTCATGAAGGCTCCACCAACTATTGAATTTGAATCAATTTTTTTCTTTCTTTTTATCACAGGTGTTCAAATACTCATTGGCAAATAGTGTATATTTTTGTTTCTTTTAATTGAGTTACCTGAAATGAGTACCTTCTATCTTCTGCAAGGTGGATTTACTAAAGTAAATCTACTTAAATGCATTGTGATATCCGATTTACATAATCAATAGTGTTATGCTAATCCAAAGGGAAATTTCATCAGTCTTTGAAAATATTTTAAACTTAGTAACGCATTAAAAAAAGTTGCCTTTTCTTAATGTTAATAGGTAAAGCGTTAAATTGTTGGTACCTACATATTATCGCAACCTACATATTATTACATACATAGCCTATGTTTCAACTACATATTTATGCCGAATGCAATCAGTAAGCCTAATTACAAACGAGTTTTTTTTTTTTTTTTTTTTTTTTTGTTGTTGTGGAAATTTCATAGCGATCGCTTTGAGAAAGAAATCGAAGCATTGTTCCTTTAGCTATTTTGCAGCAAAATAATATATTCATGCAAAATTTTCCCCTCTCTTTCTTCTATTATAGAAAAATCCTACAAGCGGAAATTTTAAAATCGTGTTTAAGAAAAAAAATAATCATAATTTTTCTATAAAAGCCGTTGGAACTTGAAATGCGACTTTAGAAACTGAATATTTGTCATGAGCATGGTTGCCTGAATAATTGTTATGCTCGTGGTTGCCGCAGCTTGGTGTATTCTGAAGCTTTGACGATTTCTACTAAAGTGGTTGCAATTATACGTAAGTACAAATTTGCTAGCAGATTTAATGTATATAACTGCAATGAAAATAAATTTACGTTCATCATTTGAATAGAGAATCATTTTCAAGTCTTACAATTTTCTATGAAATAAATTCATTAAGAATAAAAATTACCTGTATTCATATTCTGAAGTATTGAAGTAAAATCATGTACAATCATATCTTTAAAGTAAAGTAAAATCATATCTTAAAAAATATTCAAGTAAAATTATATCTTTAAAAAATTTAATATCATTTGGGCATAAACTGTATAAAATTACTTCATTAATATACTTTTGAAGCTTGCATAAAACGTTTACACACTATTTTCGCCATTCTCAATTGGGGCAACGATTTCGTCGTCCATTATGTGCAGAAAAAGAGTCCAGTACATAACATTAAGCACGGCGAATGTCACTGGGAATACTATGCGGGCGTAGCTGTCAACTTTACTGGCTATATGCCTGTTTTTATAAACTTTCTTTAAGGAAAGTTTGCCTCCAGTAAAAGGCCTACGTCTTAAAGAGAACTTTTGGTTCTGCATTAATTGCTGCAGTTGCATTTGTTGTTGTAGAAGATGCTCCTCAGAATTTTTTTTCCGGTTATCTTTCCCATGAGTTCTCTGAAATCGTACTGACGTGAAACCACCAGCTGTTTCTTTTACCGGAGAAGTATCCTAAAAAGAAATATCATATAATATTAAAAATAACCTTATGGTTTCTAATAGACTAAAGCGCTAGATAATGAAAGGAGCTTGGATAAACTAATGCATTAAATTAGCAAAAATATTAATATAAAAATAACTTGAACAAAAAGAAGTAAAACTAGCTATTTCGCGAGCATTATATGTACTGCAGGAAATCACTTATTCCTTCATAATGAATTTTCTTTTATTCAGAATATTCAGGACTAATTTCGCAGTTTAAAAATATAAGCACTGAATTTGATTATTGAAATACGTTAAAGCACTCGAAGATTATTTGCCTAATGGAAAGAAAGCCATTCTAGAAGACTTTCTGATAACAAAAGAGAGAAATAAAAGAAGGCTTGGTTTGGTTTATTTGACTATGACAAAGCAAAAGGGGGCTATCTGTTTAAGGGTAGGGAGGCTTTAGTGGAGAAATTTCTAGGGAAAACTGATTCGTATCTACGCTACACATAGCAAAAGCCAAGAAAACAGCCATGCAGTGAGTCCGTTCACTTGGAATAGAACAAAAAGAAGGCCAAAAAAAAAAAAAGATCGGTTTAATTAATTGATTATTACAAAACACAAGGGCAGTGAACGTTATCTGCCTCAGAAAGAATGACTTGTAGAGGAATTTTAAGAGAAATTCTCATTTTATGTTACATACGGAGAAACCATGAAAACCTTATGCATTTCGCAACTTTTGCTGATCACTGAATCCGGAATTGATGACAGTGTTCAGTGATTATATCCATTCTACCAGTGGCGGCATGAAAGAAACGTTGTCTGCGGTATAAATAATTAAATCAACAGCATTAAACTTAAAATAATTGAGAATGCGTGTAATTAAGTAATAAAATCTAAAAAAACATGATATTTTACTCTGTTTACTCTGAAGTAAAATTTTCAAAACGGGCTGGGAGAATTATATGGATTTTAGAAAGAACAAAGCCTTGCAAAGCTCTTTGTGAAAAAAGATTCATATTTTCTTTCCTTTAATGTTCTAGTCATTGCGTTTAGAATCGTAAATTAATTTTCTTGAAGATTATTTGTATATCCATTAATGCCTATAAAAATTGCAACAGTAGGATGGTTCTGCTATATGTGTCATAAGGAATAAATTCGATAAAATACAACATAATTCATTACTTTTATCAGTAATTTTATGACCATATTCATTATTTCGGTCATTCATACTATAATATTTCTTGTTACTTCTAATTCTAATATCTTTTAATTCAGTACATTTTACTAGTTTCTTTAATCCACACAGCAGCTTTTACACTTTAGTCAGTACGCCTGAACTATTTTAGTTTACGACTTTTTTAATCCCTAAATAATTACGTTGTAACATCGAAGACTGTCTCCTTTTGTAGACAATTTTCAATGTGGGAAATGTGCAATTATTTGCTCTGAATATGCAAAGAAACTCCTGACGGTCAACTCTTTCAGCTGCTCAGTTACTGATGTTTAACAGTTTTGCCCAGATGTGCACCATTTCTTCTCTTTAAATAGCATTTTATGTCTACTCATCTTAAAGAATCTGATTGTTAATTTTATTCTGAAGGGAAAGGCTAGATTTTTCCTTTAAGTTGAAAACAGAAACATTTTTATCAATGTTTAATCCGTTTAAATTAACAATATTTTTGTATCATATTATATCTACTAAGATTAACTAATACAAATATTAGTCTTACCAGAGTTGGATAATCTTGTATGGTTCTACTGTATCTATAAGTCTGTGTTAATGCTACACTGGAAACGAGTTATTGCTTTAATGGGAAAAAAATGACGTAGTCTTATGACCGTTAAAATAAAATTTTTCAATTGAACTCTTAAATGAAGAGAAAGGCACTGCTTGTGCAACAGACAAGCCTCCGTTACTTGCAGGTATTTAAACTAACATATAAATAAATAAATAACAGATACAATTAAATTCAATGATAAAAATCACAGATAAAATTAAATTCCAATGTAGGTAACGTAGTCTGAGACAACACACAATGGACTACTTAAGCTAGCTCAAGATAGTTAACGGCACGTATTTTAAACATCGGTTAGGAATATGTTAAAGCCGGAACAATGCTGACAGAGCTGGCGATAATACGTAACTGTGAAGCGAGGTTGCTAGAAGCTCTAATTATAAAATATTCAAACCATCAGCTTGATTACGCAATAATTAATTGACATTTTGGTGAGTGTTACGAAAGGAAGAAGTTAAAGCATAGATTCAAATCATAATAACTGGTTAATTAACATAAAAGCTTAAAATCTGTTGAAAATTTTCCTTGAGGAAGAATGAAGGTATTTTACAAAACACACAACTTTATTCCGCAGATTCAAGAAACCCAGCTGAAATACTTCGGAAAAATCGATTTCAGATATATTCGCAAAATTTTACTGCTTAAATATTTCTAGTTTCAAATGGACTACAAGACGATTTTTACATAAATAACAGATAGCTATTAAAAAAAAACCTAGGCTTTTGGCATGTGCAAAATGTGATTTTCAAATATATGGTTAACTACTTTAATTCACAAAAGCATTGACCTTAAAAGTGACATGCGGCGCAAAATATTTAAACTAAAAGATTATGTACGTCGATATTTTTCAGTCATTTTAATTTTCTTCACTTTTAGGCAAAACAACGCGAACAATTGCAACAGTTGAGAGTGCATAATTTTATATTGGTAACAAAATGACTTACTTTTTTATAATGCATTTAATTTTTAAAAGAAGAGATAAAATTCTAACAGTGTTATATTAAGTTATAAAGACAGAATACTAATAGTGTTATGTTACATGTATCTGCGTCATATCACTTAAATTATAAGTTTAGCGAACTCTTCAGGGACATTACTGATGTCAGGAAAGTTACCAAACTTAAACATCTGGTTTTTATTTTGAATAATAGTTTAAAAATACTGTAGTCGTTAATTGAAAATCTATGTATGTATTACTAAATGGTAAAATGGATTGATTTGATGTAACAGAAAAAATAGAAAAAGTATTTTCCTTCACACTAAGGGCTGCGTCGATACTGGTCATCTAAGAAAAGGAAAGAAAAGTGAACCTCATTAACGAGTCTTCGTAATTAAAACCTTAAACTCCTCTTACATTATTATCATAAGGTTTGAATGGTTAAGAAAAAAATTTTTTACAACCTCAAATGAACCACATTTAACTAGGAATAGCAAAATAATTACCATGAAATTACTCTATTTTATACGAGACTGCAAGTTATTAATCTTTTATAGAACATTAAATTGGAAAAAGACTGTTCCAGATAATCAATCATATAGACTAATAAAGCTACCAAAAAAAGCTGTACCCTCCTGCCCCAATACAGAATCTATATGCATTCTTCACTGAAATTAATTTTTTTTTAATAATTGTTTTCCGTAAATTTTGTATTGCCTTCGCAGTTATTTTCTACTCTTTTCTGTTACTTGGTTTGACGCTTTTAGTTGATTAATTTCAAGATTGTGATAATTTTCCACCTTCAGCGATCTTAACTATTTTAGGCATATGCTTATAATTAAAAAAATAAAGCCACTTTTTTACAGGTTTTAAATTTTTTTGAATATTTTCTCAAATTAATCCCGAAGATATAAACTAATAATTAATTCTAAAGTCGGTATAACGAAATTCTTAATTTTACGAAACAAATTGCAAGTGAGCAAGAATTCCCAAAAGGTTAAGCATTTACTGTAAAAGCCCTAAATAACAACTACTATGTGTTGACTAGAACTTCTTTGCATACGCCATTAGATTAAATTCCTAAACTATAAATAACAGAGAAAACAATTACCGCTGGCTCCGCGATTGATCCAATAGCATCTTCTTTCTTTTTCTTTTCCCTATCGAGCTCCATTTGCTTCTTAATTTGTAGTTTTTCGTAGTTATCAATGAAGTTAACAAAAGCGTACTCCACTAGAGCTGCAAATACAAATGTAAAGCACATAACGACGAACCAGTCGATTGCAGTGGCAGAGAAAACTTTCTCTCTTCCTCGACCGCCGAAGCCCATTGTTACCATGGTTAAAACCGTAGTAGCACCTTGAACAGAGGTTAAACATGTCAGTACTTTTACAAGATATAAAAAGGTTTCATTCTAAATACATTAAAAATATGAAATAAGTATGATTACTCTAACATGTATGAAGATATATTCATATTTTATATGAAAGCTTTCTTCAAAACATAAAAAATTTAACGGCTAATAGAAATGACTGCGAACGTTATTTACAAAGATTTTTCGCTTGCTTTTTTCTAGCCCTGAATGTATCCCATAATCCTGAAAACTTCAAAGTAATAATGATTAGGAACTCATCTAGAAAAACGAGTTCGTAAAATACATTGTTTCTCTGATTCTAAGACGCACTACTTACTTTTTTTTTTCAAATAAACACCTCTAATTAAAAGAAAAATTTTAAAAAGTTTTTTAAAAATAAGCTTTGTTTAAAAACTTATAATAAATATAATAATTGTTAAATGAAAGCTCGTTCGCTAAATAACAAAATCTCTTAATCGAACTCTTTTGGCAAAATGATAAGCCATTATATTTATGCATTTTTCAAGAGCGCCCCACGCCCTTATTAAATTATCTTGTGAAGAGAATTATACTCACTTCCAAAAATTAAGCACGAAGATGCAAAATGAAAAAAAAAATACTGTTTGGATTGACACAAAATTCGGCAGGAAAGTAGCATATATATTTATGCATAAAACAAAATCAATAATTATATACCAAAATGAAAATTTTGTAAGTTATTTAAATTTTTGTAAGTTATCAGATAATGACATACTGAAGACTGAAACAGAATTATGTATAAAGTGAAAATAAACAGCATAAAATGAAAAAAAAGGACATTAAAAGGGTATGCAATCCCCGCCTCATCCGTATACAAAGTTTACACCTTGTGACGATGCTTTCAATCAGGTGGCCGCAGAATTAAGCAATCGCCATTCTTCTTGTAGAGCACTTTCCAGCTCAATAACAGTGGCTGGAGGTGAGGAATGTGAAGATACAGCACGGCCGACAGCATCCGAAAGATTTTCAATGGGATTAAGGTCGGGCGAATACACTGGTGTGCAAAAATTAAGGACGAGACGGTTTTTTTCAATATAACTTTGTACAAAAGCTTTCCAAATCAACACATTTAATACCGTAAGATCCCCAATACGTAAGGACATGAGTAATGTAAGCAACACTTACTAAAAGAGAAATCAGAGGGATAAAAAGAAGCTTTATTGAAAAAGTAGCATGGAGCGCAATGCGACTGAAGGCCGAAACATCCCTGTGATGGGTGTCCAGGAAGAAACATCCGGTCTTTAATAGGGGATATGATCTCCCCTGACAGCTAGGCAGGTTTCACATCATTTGTGCATGCTGGATATGTGGTTGTTAATGAGCTGTTGAGACACTGCTGCTCGTTCCTCTTGTAGCACCAATCGCAGTTTCGGAATCGTTACTGGCGATAAGTTACGTGCTGCCACGGGTCTCCCTAGTAAGTTCCGTACATGCTTGACGGGATTTAGATCCAGAGACCTTGCCGACCAATCCATGTGTTCAATATCTTCACTCTCCAACAGCTCTTCGACAGTAACTGTGCGATGAGGTGGAGCGTTGTCGTCCATGAAGAGGAACTGAGGACCCATAGCCCTTGTGAAAAGACGCATGTAAGGAAGAAGAACCTCGTTACAATAGCAGTCCCAGGTGACGAACCTCCTTGGGAGATATGAAGGTCGGTCCGGCTACCAAGCATTATGTCTGCTCGAACGAGAACTCCGCGACCTCCAAAACAGTCCCTTTTGATGATGTTGAAGGGGTTATTGCGTGTTCCCCGCTCTGTCCAGATGTGTATGTGTCTAGAATCGCAACTCAGACTAAATCTGCTCTCATCTGTAAAGAGTACTCGTCTCCATTCATTGGCTCTCCAATTCCGGTGTTCCCAGCACCACAGAGAACGCCTTCTCCGATGGGCAGGCGTTAGAGGTACACACCGTACAGGGCGTCGTGCAAACAGACCACCACCGTGCAGTCTTCTGGCCACGGTAAAACGCGATATCGGTCGTCGAGTCGCCTGTGTCATGTGTTTAGCGATTTATCCCGCTGTCTGCCGCCTGTTTCTTCTGGCCTGTAAGGCAATATACCTGTCATCTGCGGGTGTGGTTCCTCGTGGACGACCACTACTAAACCCCCGGATAGCTGTTCCTGTAGTTTGAAATTGTCTTCAAAGTCGTGAAACGATGCTGTGAGCAATTCCGAACTCTGCAGCCACACTTGTCACACTGCGGCCTTCCTCCAACTTCCCAATGATTCGACCTCGGGTAAAAGCATCCAGATGTCGTCTAACAGATTGATTATTCGCCATTTCTCGCTGAGGCAGCAACTCGGTGTGATTTTAACTGCTATACGGCGTGCGAGCTCTTTGGCAGAAATACTGATCTTGTGATCTTCAATCTACGACTAATATCGACTTCTATGAGTCTTGATTAGTAAATCAAACTGATTGCCATAGGCCAATAGCGGTAGTAATTAAGAAATGATGCCCTCTGGCATCAACACCCGGAGGCGAGAAGGATAAGCATAATCAGATTAGCAATATTAAACTGGCATTGTTACATCAATGGCATTTGAACTTGAACTCAGGCAATAATCTTTAGAGTTGCAGGAAGCAGGAAATCATTCTGTTAATGCATGGCATACTACGGTAATTTTATTCCCGACATGGCATAAATCAGCAGTTTTAAGGCAAAGAAATTTAAGCAAAATTAGGCAGGATGTTCGTTTAAACTTAATTAGCAATTAACATACAAAATCAAATCGTTCTTAATCATGAGTTGATAGCAACTACATCGTTGACATCGTAGCTCAGAGTGAGCTGACAGTCAAAGAACCCGAGACTACGTTGCGTGCTAATCGCGGCTTAAAGAGGAACTAGTGAATTCAACATTACTATTATGGGGTAAATCAAAATTAGAGTATTTAATATGCCTTTTTATTAAAAGAGCAGTGCCTCCCCCTCTGTTATGTGTTCGATCATTCCTTAGGATATTAAAGCCTTGTATTTTAAAGCGGTCTCCTCTTCTCAGGTGCGTCTCACTTAGAAGCACGATATCAATTTTATGTTTTTCCAAGTAATGTGCAATTTCCTGAATTTGCTTTCTTGCACCATTTGCATTGAAATAGCAAATTCTTACATAGCTGTTGGTAGCTGAAATAATACTAGTATTTTGGATATGGGGACTAGAATACATAGTCAATATTAGAAAAGTACTCAAGTGCCGTCATACCGACTTCGAATTTCTCTATTATATTTTTCGCTCATTTAAATTGATTAAAAAATTCTTTTGCTTTAGAAAATTGTTGCCGTATCCAATCGAAAAAGGAGGGCTGATCATTTTGTTTCTTGTCTTCCGGTTTTTTCCAAGTTAAGTTTTCGTTAGGTTGAGCTTCTGTTTTAGATCCGGGAAGTGGTGGGAATTCTTCTGAGTTTAATTTAAATTTAGATTTCTTTACATTTTGTGATTTTTCTGACTTTTCATCCTGTTTATTTTCATTCTGCTTGTTTTTCTTTAAATTTTTAGGAAATTTACTGCAACCTCTGTACGAAGAAACGTGATTTCCTCCGCACAGGGCGCACACTGGTGGTTTTTCTCCTTTTTTGGCAGTGCATTGAAATCCTTCATGGGGGCCTGCGCATTTCTGACATCGCGGCTTATAATTACATAGGTCTCGTGTGTGCCCGTACCGTTGGCACTTCACTGCACGGGACCTGGTTTAGATCTATATGTTGTGACAAAAACGTCTAATCCTCTTAACGATTTAACGTCATGGATTTTCTTACCCTCGGGACTTCTTTTCGTTTCAACTATGAAAAGTGGCAATTTAGTTATATTTCCGTCTTCAAATCGGGTCATTTGTCTGACTTTTAGCACAGGAATGGCAAGATCTAATAGTTCCTTCTTAATAATATCAATATTTGAATTTTTGGGGAGCTTCTTAATCAGTATTTTTATTGGTTTTTCGGAATTAATCTTGTAGGTATGGAAGGGCACACCTCTGTCTGAGAACATTTTAGTGACTATACGATAGTCATTTATTTCAAATACTTTAATATTGAGAATGTCGCCCTTTAAATTTCCGCGTACTTTTTGTACACCTAGGCTTTCAATCTCTTCTTTTAATTTGTCCCAATCAGCGTTGAAATCCGCTAAGACAAATGGGGGAATATGGTTCGCATTTTTCTTCGGGAGAACGAATTCATCTGTATTTTCATCTCCTTGATCCATATGGTCTTCCGGAGTTAAATCTTGAAACTTATTTTTATGAACTGGGGAAACAATTTCCGAATTTGAAAGCGTACGCTTATGTGTTTTTGTCGGAGTTTTGAATCCTTCCTCGTCAGAGGTGATTTTCTTTTTCCGCGCTTTAGGGCTGTTGTTTTTCTTTAATGAAGCATTTTCTAATTTGCTAATTTTTTGCGTTTGATTTTGCATGCTATTTTGTGTGTTTGATGCCATTTCGGCGTTTTGGCTTTGAGCCGCGTTCATCCTAAGTTTCTCTTGATCGATAACGATCGAGATAGCGTTTATAACATTTTCAGCTTCAACAATTTGTTGCGAGATTTCTGGGGAATGATCAAGCGTGATAAGCTGATTATGACGCTCAATGCATCGAAGTTTTAACTGATCTAATGCTGAAAACAAACCTTCCTCCATTGTGATATTAAAATCCTCTAGACATCTTTTAACTAAATCATACGATTGCTCTACCGTATTTTGAAACTGCCTATCCTCATCCATGCCAAGTACCTAACGTAATGCCATGCCGAGAATAAAGAAATTTCTTACCGCCCAAGAAGCGAGTCACCTCAAAGCAGCAGTCCAACTCCAAGGAAGCAAAGTGGCAGGTGTGATGTTGATATCCAGACGTATAAAAGCAGGTGTGCTCTGAGTCATCCACAAGGGGTAAGCGACGCAGACGATAATCCGTAGCGGGAGCAGCAGACGAGACGAAAACAACCTTCTCGTACGACAGCACAAGCTCGAATGTAAATACTGATCTTACACCAAAGAACCTCTATGTAAAGAAGGAAAGGCTCCATAGACGTAATGTAAACCACTTTGTCTGCAACGCCGCTACAAAGAAAAGGGAACATTCGCCAAGGGATTTGGCTACGGAATCTGTTGGCGAGAATTTCCCCTCTGTGATGTGCAGGTTCTTTGGTACCTAGCCGACATTTTCCCCCTCCGCGACGTGTATAGGAAATTGAAGAACACGGGTTAAGATGAATCGTTCTTTGACTTGTCGCGATAACTTAAACTCGGAAATGATGAAATATTAGGTGAAGTTTCACTTTCACTGGCTGTTGAACTTCCATTGTCCATATCGCTACTTGAAACCAAAGAACCTATTCTTTGTTTAAACTCTTGCTAAACGTAAC
>KK115982.1:1325806-1403952 GCA_000611955.2 Stegodyphus mimosarum
TTCCGGCACCTGTAATCGTGTCCCTCTTGATTGGACGGATAGAAGAACACAAACTCGAGATACCCGGGCGTATAGTCCACTCATATGTAATCTTCGGCGTACAGTAGCTGCAGATATCGCCTTATCAATGGATCAAAGGACGCTGCAACCATAGATGTCACACGTGTGGAGGTCGCTCAGCGATTCCGCTTGGCTACAATAGCAATATATCGATCTTCCGCACGGCCTGTAACCCTTGGGGGACCCTTCGGGCCTTCGGACAACTGTCTGTGTGGTTTGGAATTGTTTACATAAACGTAAAATTACAGAAGGATGAACGCCGAAGAAAAGAGCAACATCTGTAATCGACTGTCCTGCTTCAATGCGCCCCACAGCACAGCGGCGCTCAGAATCGTCCATTCGTCTTCTGGAAGTCATAGAAACACGTATGTCTTGAAAACAAATTGTACGAAAGTTTTAACCACCTTCTATCAGCACTTACAATCAACTTCTGTAACCCTTCATAAAGCTGGCTTCTTATAAGACTTTTGCATATTTCTTGACATGAAAGCGCGATTGGTTGCTAACATATTTGCCAATTCTGATTGGCTTCCGGAAATCAGCATTTTCCTCTCCGTGCTTAACTTTTGGAAGTGAGTGTATTTAATCTCTTGTTCCCATTAAAGTATAGGATAAATTATTCCTTTTAGTTCCTTAATTATAAACTTTAACTAAAAGCTTACGTTATAAAATTTTATTTTCATCTTTTAATTTCAACGACAGGTTAAAAATTATTTATGTTTTGTGTATTCAGACAATTCGCGCTTTCTTTAGAAGGTTCCGAGATCGTAATTTTAATCTGAAAGATGAAGACTGTAGCAGCTGCCATTGCTGGGCACTGAAGAAATATGTATCCATTACAAATATGGATTTCTTCACTGCTATGGTTGACGAAAATATAATACTCGTAAATTGGCGAATACTTTAAACATTCTTCGATTAATAATATTGCATAAACTTCTCGGAAAATCGGCTGCATTACTCGCTGTGATGTCCGCCGGAAACATCACGACAAAATCATCGCTTACGAAAACGTTGCGGAGTAAACAACACTATCTGAAAACATCGTCGTAAAGAACATTCTGGGAGAAAAGAGAGAAGAAAACATCTTTATTAGAATACATCTTAGTCGAAAATAAAAAGGTTAAAAGCATTGCTGTTTCAAAACATTCTCGTAGAAAACATCGTGGTTAAAAATGAAGCACAAATTATCGCATGACGATGATATCCCGGAGATCCGTTTTTCAGGCTTTAAAAGCTGTAAATGTATATTCGCTTAATGATTTCTGGGGCAAGAATGAATAGCCACTTTATTTCATATTTTTTTATTAACTCATACATTTTTTTTTAAAAAGGCAAGAAGGAAACTTAAGCATTCAAAACTTGTGAAATGAGCAGAAAGGTAATGCTACTACGCATAACAGTTAACAGAATTTTAAACTTATGGTAGCTAACCATTAAAGATTATTATTTAATAAACTTCTTTTATAAAAAACACTGGTAGTTTTTTATGAGAAATACAGTCTAAAAATGATTAGGAAAGGAAAGATGAGAAACTGCATGATGTTATCAACATTAAAATTATTTAATTAATTATCAGATTGTTAAATTACTTGCTTTCATTTTCTTTATCTGATATTCTTTTAGTAAAAATTAAATCTTGTTGAACAATTTCCCCTGCTGAAACATATTTTCCAGCGGGAGTGGCTTGCATTGATACAGCGATAAAGTCTCTGACTACAGGTAGTTCGATCCAACAAACAAGTTGGCTGCATAAGATTATTGTGGTTTTCCTAATGAATAAAGTGGATTCAGTGACCTTAAGAATTCCGAAGTACTGATTGGCGATTGGCGACAGTTGCCGAAATTTCCGCCAAGGGACGACGGGATAATACGTAAGGGCCAAAAGAAATTAACTATTTAGATTTACATATTTTTGATTTAAAAAATATTAAAAATTGTGACAAAAAAGAGACCTCCAATTTTAACGTTATTAAATTAATTTACTGGGAATCTAGCATTTCGGAAAGAGTTATAAATAACATTGTTCACAATCAATTATTCAGAATAAAAAAAAATGTACTAAAGCTAATTACATACAAGAAGAAATCAGACTTTCTGTGAATTCATAAATAGAAAATAAAATTTCAAAATACTACATTAAAATTTCTCTGAAAAAAAAAGCAAAAAGCAGGCATTAACTACCAAATATAATTTCAGATCTTATATTGCGAAATAACGGTATTATTTTAAACCGAAAGGAGAACAGCATAGGAAGGTAAATAAAATTAGAGACTTGTTAATATGTAAATAATACCCTATTTTATGTACAGCTTTTGTATTATAATTCTGGCTCTTTCTTTTACTACCACGTTAATTTAGTTTCAAAGTACCACAATGGCTATGTTTGGGTGACGACTATTGACTTTAAACTCACTATTTCCGTTTTCCTTAAGTTTTGCCAGAATTTAAGTTTATATTTTAAATTTTTAGCGTTTAAAATTAGCGTTGATAAATTTTTTACTGTCTTACTGGTCTCTTCCCATTTTTCACTGCTTACTTTTTGGCAAGCCTAATTTTTGCTATTAGCATAATAAACTTGTTTTTGAAGATTCCTCCTTCTTCCTTTCTGCCGTCAAAATTCTCGCCTACGCCATTGGTTCGGCAACCTGTGCATGGTTTTTGTTCAAAGTACATTGTGTAGTTTGACTACGCTGGTTATCATAAATTAAGGAAAAATCACAAAAATAGCGATAACTCCCTCAAAAATTAGCCACACCGTGTAAAATTTGAATGTGCTGCCAAATAAGAGTAGCCGAGTAAAACTGCAATATGCAAATTAGTGGCGCTGCACTCGGAATACGTCATCTGCGAGGAGCATAAAAGTCCATGTTTGAGAGCAAGCCCACATATTTTACTGTGACAGTAACATCAGAAATCTGAGATAGCTAATTCGTAACAATGACCTCCAGGCATCATTTGCCTGCAGAACTACGATGGAGAGACATTGGGAGAATAAAGGCAGGACAAAGTCAAAGAGAAGTGGCCAGATGGCTAAATGGATGATGGCCTTCTGTGGATCATAGACTTTGGAGGCAATTTCAAACCACAGATTCGGCATCTAGGAGGTTCAGCCAAAGACGGCCAACTACTACGACGAGCGTCCATGACCAATATTTGACATTATGCGCAAGCAGGAATAGAACCGCTACTCCGACTCTTCTCAGATCCTCCCTTGCTGCAGCCACCGGAAGGTTGGTGTCAACGTCAACTGTGCCTAAAAGGCTTCAAGAATGTGGTCTGCTTGCTAGGCGACCAGCCATATGCGTGCCGCTCATGTCACGCCATACGAGGGACCGTTTGCAGTGGGCACGACAACATGTCCACTGGACGCCTGATCAAAACAGGGCTGTTCTCTTTATGGGTGAGTCCAGGTTTAGGCTAGAAAGCGATAGTAGGCGTTATTTGATATGGAGAGAACCTGGAATCCATTATCTTCCGTCAATCATTCGTGAAAGAGATGCATACGGAAGAGGCAGTGTCTGTGTTTGGGGTGGCATCTCTTTGGGTGGACGCACAGACCTCCATGTCTTTCCAAGGGGAACTGTGAATGCTCAGGTTTATACAGATGACATCCTTGATGCTTATGTGCGCCCATATGACGGGTTAATAGGGATGCTTTACTGTTACAGGACTAAAACGCAAGACCACACAGGGCTCGCATCGTAGATGATTATCTTCAACAGGAAACAATTATGCGCATGGTGTGGCCAGCTCGATCCCTGGACTTGAATCCTATCGAGCACGTTTGGGATGCTTTAGGGAGACGTCTAGCTGCTCTCAAACCGCCCCCTCAGACTCTTGCAGTGCTTGCAACTGCTTTGTAAGAGCAATGGCTCTCGCTTCCTATGGAACTGATAGATCGCATAATTGAAAGCACCACAAATAGTATGTGCTGTATTGCTTCTAGAGGCGATCATATTCCATACTGAAGGTACTTTTCCTACAGCAAACTGGCACCTTCGATTTGTTCATTTTATACATGTGCTAATTTCTATACTACCATAATTGTTTGGTAATTTCTTTTTATGTTATTTGATACTTTACTATGTGTTGTGTATTGTGGGTAAGTTTCATAAAATTCTACATGGAAGTTTTTCACTAATCGTGATTTTTGTGGTTTTTCTTAATTTATGATAACCAGTGTATTTCGGCAATTGAAAGATTTTCGTATGAAATGGCCACTTTGCTCTACACGTTCGACACTCCTCGTTTGAAAGCTGAAATCTGCGCTATTTTTATTTTGGTTACAAGGTTTTCGCCCCTTTTCTTTCGTTCAGAAATTCTAACAAGTTTTTCATGTTATTTTATTTTAATTTACAGGGAAGATTTTCGGTTTTTTCACTTTTATAATGTAGGCTTGAATGGAATTTTAATGTTTTTGTTATTTTTCTACAAAATTCGTCTTATAGGCTTTTAGCAATGCGGCCAAATTTGTTACGGAAAAAAGATTTTAAAATTGTACGGTTATAAAGACCGTTGTATTTTCTCTGTAAACTGATGTGTTGAAAACTAGATTTTTATTTTGCATTGTTTGTAACTTTAATTTATTTAAAAATGTATTGTATTATTTTGTTTTTATTGTGGAGACTGAAATCGCTTTGGGATAATCACTTGACTCTTTGAGAAAGGGCATAAATGTAATTGCACAGAAGTTGTTTTTATTTTCATGTTATACAATTACATTATTATTTTATTTTATTACATATTATTTTTTATTTAGAGATCTGACGTTTCAAATAAAATTTGTGATTTATAGAGATTTATAATCTTAATCGTCTTCGGTTATGCCGAAATGTCTTTTATGACAACGAATTAAATATCATTATTTTTACGCATACATATATGATCTTCTAAAGGTATCATAATTTTGTAAGTAAAGAACACTGCAAATAAATTAAAACAAAATTAATATAGAGGAGGATTTAAGAAGTGGGAGGCCCCCGTCACCTGAAGATTTTTTTGGGGGGGGGGTGGCGGCATTTCATCTTAAGTCAAAGGGTATGAATATTCAGGGCCGGGACGAGGGTGAGGCAGGTGAGGCACTTTCCTCAGCTGAACAAATAGAAGGGGCGCCAAATTAGGTATTCGATCAAAAAGGCAGAAATTTATTTTTAAAACTTATGGTTTTTAACTTTAAATTTCGAAATACATCAGTGAATACTAAAATAATTTTGTGTTATAAACAATCCAGCTAAAAAAAGAAAAACTAATAGCATTAATTTATTCTCAAAAGACCTGAGCTTTCACAGTAGTGCATGTAATATTTTCTGACATTAAAATTTGTTATTGAAAGTAGCTTCAAGGAACTAATAACAAGTTGTGTAATTAGTTTTGTATACACTAAACTTTCATAGAAAATATTATACTGTAGACATTAGCTTTTCTTTGCTGTCTCTTATTACTTTAACTTAAAATATTTGCTTAGTCATAACAAACTTGCATAATTGTTGAGTTTTGCAATTTCATAAATGCCTTCTGGAATAGCATCCAAAGAATAAACAAGGGTGATTGAAAGTGGAATGTACCATAGTATTAGTTATGGCAGTTTTTTCTTCCTCCCCTTTTTTTTGTATAAAATTTTCCGATAAACGAGGCGCATGAATCGAAGTTTTTGGCTTGTATTCACACTCATGTTGCGCGGGAACTGTATGGATTGCTTCATTTAAAGTTATTTCTGAAGCAGATGATGAATAATTAAACAAATTGGTTCATTCTTTGTCAACTGGGATGTAAAGATATAAGGTAAGATAACTCTAAAATAAATTTTTCAGTTTTAGAGAACTAAAAAAGGAGGTTTAAAATTTTGAGTACTTTGTGGAAGATTTAAGACAAACTGTTCTGGCTAATTCTAATGTAATTAATTGATTTTGACGTAACAAATATCTTTAAAAAATTTAATTTTGTTCCGTTGACTCTAACGGCATCGATATAAAAATATATTTAAAAGATATGATTCTTGCTACAAAATTTAAGAAATATTCGTTGCTGTGAATAAAAATTAATGATAAACACCTGTCATAGTCGCGAAATTTAACACATCGAAGTTTCTTGAGTTACTTGATGAGGCGCAATAAAAGTAAAGATATAATATAAAGTAATATTTAATCTTGTTAATTTTAAAATTATGCTTTTATTGTCAAGATATTATGAGATTGTTGAGAAAAAAAGTGTCTGACAGCCAAACTATTGGCATATTTAAATTAGATGGCATATAAATTTCTGCTCAAGCTCAAATAAAGTTTGCGTCAGTGGTAGATAGTTTAAATTATGAAAGATTCTGTGAATAATTAAAGACTGATTTCATTGATTAATCTATTATAATGACTTTAGAAGCGATGCTTTCGTGGAGGATGTTCTGATAGAACTGTTTAATATTCAAGGTACAGAAGGCTAAATGCAGTCTATCCGATCATTAAAATAAAGTGTTTGAACAAGATGCCTATGTTACCCCTCGGCCACTTCTGAACGCGAATATTTAATGGGAAGACCAGAAATGTAGAAATTATTACTTAGTAATTGTTAAGAAGAATTTCTCCGATCAAAAATATCTCTTTTAAGTGCTTAAAATGAAAGTCTCAATTTTACTTAACATACCGAAGAAGATTATTTCTGGAACTGACCTAAAGGTATAAAAAAAAAGAAAATGAAAGAATTATAAAATTCATTGTACATAAGAGAATTTCAACCAATGACGGAAACATGTTCGTATAATTTTAGAAATGAGGAAAGGGTTTCAGCATAAAAACCATACCTAGGTTTCATTAATATTGTAATGTACAGAGGATAAGTAATTTAAATTAAGAATTGTAATGGATTTTGATGCATTAATAACATAACTGCAGTAAAACAACATTGCAAACTTTATGTAACGAAACCATAGCTCGTATTAAAGTATGTGATATTTTTCGTTTCATAACAACCCGAACTTCACAATTTTCTACAGAGCCTAGTAAGCACAGTGAAATTCTTATGACTATATTGTTGTTTTCAAAGTAAGTATTGTCAATAATTTTTCCAAGAAAAACTTTCAAACATGGCCATTCTCTCTGAAGAGAACATGAGTTAAGTAATCAAATAGCTTTTGAAAAAATTATTGATGATTTGCTTCTTTAAAAGCAGGAAAAATTAAATTATAAATATGCTTGAAAAGTTTATGCCATAAATTTCTAAGCAGATATTTTATTCATACTACTTAATATTATTTGCCATTTTTCAAAAGCATATTTTTAATGTTTTCCATTTCAAAATTGTTAATCGTTATGTATGTTTCACTTTGTGGAATATACAAAGTTATAATTAAATACACTGTTGGTCACCGTAAATGCAACACCCTGAAGGAAGCATGCAAATAACATGAAATTTACAACATGCATTAGCGGAGGTGAGATATGCAAATTATTAGAATTACAGCGCAGACGCACATCACCCGCGCCTGTGGCGCCACTTCAAGGCGCTATTTAAGATTTGGAATTTTCGACGATTTCAAGCTGTGTTTTTCTTGTGGTTTTTAAAAAAAAACGATCAATTATGCCTCGTAGTAAACAGCGATCATCGTTTGATCAAGTATCCGAGTTCGACAGAGGAAGGATAGTGGCCTACAGAGAGTGTGGATTATCTTTCAGGGAAATCGATAGTCGTGTTGGACGAAACCAAGAAACTGTAATGCGGATATGTGATTGTTGGATACAGGAGGGTACGACGGACTGACATGTTCGGTCGCATCCACCTCAGTTCACCACTTCACGTAATGACAGGAATATTGTGCGCATGGCAGTGAGGGATCGCTCAGTCACATCACGAACCATAGCACAGTACATCCAATCTGCAACACATCATCCAGTGTCTGCACATACCATTCGACATCGTTTACAGCAGAGTGGTCTGTCCGCAAGACGTCCGTTGCTTCGTCTACTCTTGACGCAGAATCAATGACGCCTCCGCCGCCAATGGTGCGATGAAAGAAGGATGTGGACGCCAGAAAGAAATGAAATTGTCTTTACTGACGAGTCACGCTTCTGTCTGGAACACCACGATGGTCGGATTCGAGTCTAGAGACACCGTGGAGAGAGGATGCTGAACAGCTGCGTTATGCACCGCCACACTGGTCCTGCACCGGGTATTATGGTATGGGGCGGTACTGGATATCACTCTGGCACTCCTCTAGTACGCCTTGCCCGTACTTTAAACAGCCAGCGCTACATCTCCGAGGTATTGGAACCAGTTGTCTTTCCTTACCTTCAGGGCTTCAGGCCCACAGCCATATTTCAACAGGATAATGCGCGAACACACGTGGCACGCATCGTTCAAAGGTTCTTCGTCAATCGCCAGATTGAATTGCTTCCCTGACCGGCTCGCTCTCCGGATCTTTCGCCGATAGAAAACATGTTGCTGAGCGATTGACCCAGATTACATCCCAAGCTGCCACACCAGACCAACTTTGGCAACGTGTGGAAACTGCTTGGTCTGCTGTACTCGAAGAACACATCCAAAGTCTCTTTGAATCAACGCCGAGGCGTGTGGCAGCGGTGATCTCCAAGAATGGCGGCTACTCTGGCTACTGATTCTAGAAGGAACCACACTTCACAGAAGTCTATAAATTTAATCATTTGATACTTGGTCAAGATGTTATCTACTAAATAAATTTTGTTGTGATATCTCTTGTCTTTCTTGGTGTTGCAATTTGGGTGACCAGCAGTGTATTTCTGTAAGCGGTCTTGTATTTTCACTTGAAATAGTTACTTTTAAAGAGGATAAAATAAATATAGTTAATGTATAATGCAATGTTATGTATAAATATAGTTAATTTGTTCGGTATGTATGATTATATATATATATATATAGGATGTTAATATATATATTTGCGCGTGTTTGTATTATGTTGTGTTTTTAAGCATCATTTAGTATTATTTCATTATTCTTCCCTCCGCACAAATAGGTAAATAATCTTGCATTGCATAAAGGGGCGCACATTTACCGCTTTGCCTCAGGTGAAAAAATATGTAGACAAGGGTCTGTGAATAATATTTTTTAAACATTCGTTAACGACTTTTATGACTTTTGGAAAACGGTGCCTCTCGCGACTGTGACTTACTCGACCACGTAAATCAGCTTCCGAATTAAAGATTTTTGGTTTTCGAGTTTTCAATTACATAATTCATTCATATGGAATGTCTGTACTATATTTCATAAACCACATAACCACTGCATAATTTCTTAACATTCTCGTTAAGTTTAGCTATTATTACATCAACTGCAAAATAAATTACGTCTTGTATGAAAGAACTGCTGAATTTTATACATAGATGTTATTTTCGTCTTATTTAAAATTTTCATGAAGTTTTCTATAGTTACGTGCTTTAGCCACTTGAATTGTTGAAGTCCTGAATTTATTAACGAAACATCTAATTAGTATTCAACAAGTTCTCTTACAAAAGATACATAGATCATATTAAATACATCAAGCTGATAAGCATGTAAAAGAGAATCACCTTAAGAACATACATAAATTGACCGTCATTTTAATACTGTATAAATCACAAAATTATAACAGTTATGCGTGCACTGTATAGAAAGTAAAAGTGAGAGACCTTACCTACAGCTACACGACCAGCAGCATCACTTCTGTTGATCCAGAAGGACACCCAGGAAGCTCCCACAATCATTGCACAAGGAGCATAGATTTGAAGTATAAAGTATCCTCTTCGCCTTCGAATCACAAAATGGACGACTAATACAGATCGGCGATCTTCTCTGTCTAAATGATATTATTTTTTTTCTGTTACGTAACGGAGGTTGAGACAATTTTTTAAAGTTAATTTAAAAACATATATTAATATACTTTCATCATATATTCTTAAAACAAGAGACTTAATTCAAGAAAAAATTGTATTCCTAAAACACAGAATTCTGCAACCTAGGCAAGAGCATAACATGATTACCATGCTTCAGATTTTGCATCAAATATTGTCCAAATGTAATTTGTTAATAAATTCGACTCATTTATTTGCATTCGGCCATTAGATTTTATAATAAAAATTTTTTGAATATTATCATGTTTTAAAGTTTCGTATGACATGATATACAAAAAGATTCTGAAACATTTTCAAAAGCTTATGCATAAGTGTATGCTTATGTATATGTTTTGCATGACTAAACTTTAAAAAATCATCAGAAGGGCCTTGAAGTAATTGTAACATAAGAACGTAATTTTCAGTTACATGAGAAGTAAGGGTGCAGCTAGCCTAAATGAGATTTTAGATTGCTTCCTGTTCATTAGCTCCATTAACTCCAAAATATTACTTTTAATGCGTCTCGTGCATTACTTTTAGAATGACTCCTAATATTTTGATGTACCTTTGAAGATATTTTCTTGCAATTCTTTTATTTATTACTATTCCTTTTCTTTCAAATGAAAGTGTTCAAACATTTTTGCTAGACCTGCTGTTCCTAGGTTTCTGCTTTTGTTAAATTATCTGATATTGCGTAAAATAACTGATATAAGTCTTCCTAGGATGAAAATATTGGTCCCTTCGCTTAAAACTGTACTGTGGTCTGCTGGGTTTCCCGCATACTTCAAGAACGTTGATTAACTGCTGTATTTTTATTGTGTAGAGTTTTATTCCTGATGTATGAAAATTCGAACATTTTGAGTAATGATATCCGAAGCTTGTTGGAACAGACATTTCGAATTTTCGTCATTGTTAAAATAACACCAACTACAGGAATATGGGATGCACTTATTATTTCAGCTACAGAAAAAACCTCACCACTAAAAAAAAGTCACTAGCGAGGAAAGCGGCTTTAAAGAAATGAGGGGAACTAAATCGGGGACTTTAATCAGGCGGGCAGCAAGAGAAAACATTGCAAATTCTGTTGCATAAATTTGCTCTAAAACACTATTTTCGCAGTTGTTTCAGGTTTTTAAGGCATGACAGATAGAAACTGAGATAATCCTTGGTTTAATTTATGAATATGTTATAAATCATTATATGTTATAAATAACTTATTGTGGTAAAAGTTGCTAGAAATGTGTACACTGATTTTATAAATATATTTGCAACTGTCTATGATGATCATTACTAACATTAATCCATGTTGATATACTAATAAACAGAGTATTAAAACATTCAAAATTATTGCTTGCTTCCTGTTCAGATTGACTCAAATCGTAACTCGTATTAAATTTACAGCAGTAAAGATGAAAGAGTGAATAACTTTAAAGGGACACCAATAAAGGTATTGAGTGCTGACAATTTGTTTTGTACTTTAATAATTTCCTTATAAAAATTTTATATCAAACGATTTATTTTAAAACAGAGATAATACAAGTATCATTTTATAACACAGTTCAGTATTAAATCAACAGAACTGAAGGTAGTTTAATTTACAAGCATTTAATATTATTAACTTTAATTGAGAATTGTAATCAAGAAGCAAGTTTTATGATACATATCTTAAGGAGAAATGCCATATCATACAAATCAGCAGTTGTTACTGGGTTGGCTAACGGCAAAGCACGCGTGGGCCATCTGCTGAATGAAATGGATTTCTTCATTTAGGATATTTTAAGTGGAACGTTTTCATATTTACTTTATGCATGGAAAAATCATGAAAAATTCACGTAGTCAGCCCCTTCTTTGCGATTTGATCCTTAGCAGAAATACCAGTGTGCAGTGAATATATCAGTCGACCACTATTGGGCTTATAAATACCCGTGCACTGTAAACGAAGGGAGTACACTTTGTTTCTCAGGTTCCATTCTATATAGCTGTCCAATAAAATCGTTACACAACGAAGGAAATTAGTTAGCAGAATCAAATTTATTTTAGAAATATATTAAAAGAGAAGAATGAATTTGTTGATATTTCCCGTTATTTTGAGGCACAGAACATCAAACCTGAAGTATTTGCTTCTGGCAAGAGTAACGACAGCAAAACGTTTGAGCATGGAGATTAACAGACTTTGCACGACTGGTAGGGATACTTTAGTTCAGCTGTATACCAGAGCTCATCCGTCGTACTGAGAAGTGGGTGTTGTCATGACAATCTCTGCAAATATCGATCAGATGTTTTCAATTAGTTTGGAGAAATCACGGCCAAGGCAGGAGTTGAATAGGATGTGTATTGAGGAAATATATGACAACGCGGGTAGCATGTAATTTTGCATTCTTCTGTTGAAAGATGAGAGGACGGAGGCTTCGAAGATATGACAAAGCTCGGGCATTTAAACTTCAGTAATACAACGGTAGGTAGGAAGAGTACCAGGTACTCCGATTAGAAAAGAGCGAGATGTGAATCCATTGGTATCCATGCTACCAATTCTGGTGTTGGGCTGGGACGACGATGAAGAATTCAAGCTTCAAACTTTCATTATCTTGATGCTTCCACGTAAGAATACGATAGTCTTGACACTGTAAGTAAATGCGGAATTTTACAAGAAATATAATGTCATACCTTTGATATCTTCTTGGCCGTCAGTGTGGGCGTTGATCCCTGTAATATCAAAGAAAGCCGAAGTAATAGTTGCCTTACTGACAACCTGAGGTTGCAGATGTTGTTGCACCGTACATGAGGATACTTGATGCTATGCAATATACCCAGTTTCCTGCCACGATGCGTGATATCGTTGTACGATCGCTAACAGGGATGCGGACAAAATATATGTCGTCTCGAGCATTGGTGAGTAGGTAGCGTCCAGATTCTACAAGTTGCACCCTGATTTATCGATCACAACTTCTCAAAACAGTCTCTGTATCAACAATTGCGTGGTGCGATAATTCTCTTTTCCGGTAGCCTACTATTCTCCCGCAACCAATTCTGAGATGTTATTTTAAGTTCCTTTTCTTATACGAAATAATTAAGATGAACAACAAAAAAGAAACGCAAGAAAAGAATAAGTAAACGTGATTTTCGAATGAAAAACCAATCTTAATTTTTAGATTGCTTCACGACTTCACGGTATGCTCACACTCTTGCCTACAATGTGAGCATACCGTGAATTGTTGGTCATTTGCATGTCTCAGCATGTTTTATCTTTCGTACATATTATAGGTTTGTTCACTGCTTTCTTCATGTGTAGCAGTTTTAATGGCCAGCATTGTAATTATTACTAATATATAGTATGGAGTGGTTTGGTTGATCAACTAGGCGAAATGATTCATGCTTTAACAGGACTGACTTTATGGGGGATTTGAAACGAAAGTTAACTTGTTTTTAAACTAGTCCTATAACAAATGTTGAAAACACTGATGCTTACCACTCCGTTTCCCAGGCTATCAAAGCCAGGACGAAACTGTCAGTGTTTCGCTAGTTTAGCCACTCGGAAACGGGAAGGCTAAAAGCATAGAAAATTTTCAATTCAAATTTAGTATTGAGATTATGAAAATATTTCAAAGAAGGGAGATGGCCCTCACGTGCTTCGCTATAAATCAATTAACGCATTTCAAAGGCTAAGATCTTCTACTTCCAAGTTTTAATTTTCTCAGTATTTTAAATGAAATATGTATTTACACGTGCTTATGTATGACAGTAAGTAAATTAAAACGCAGTTTTTCTATCTCCAAGTCTTGTGATGCAGTTCTTCCATGAATTGAAACAAAATATTCTATCTGCTTTCTGCGCTTTAATTTTTCGCTTTAGATTTTAACAGATCATAATCTAATCTTTTTAAAGATAGATTTTATAAAATATTTTTAGATAACAATTTTTTTTTTTTTTTTTTTTTATTTTTTTTTGCGTAAAAGAGGTGCATATTTGCCTTTCGAGCGGAAGAACTCAACATCAGTAAGTCTCTCCACACTCAAGACTAGAGCGCAGCATGCGACTATAGTTATTCAGTGACTTTTTGAAGTTTATTTTCGGTAACAATTGGCCATTGTTGTGCCTTTGGGCTATAAATTAAACGAGTCGAATGAAACATATAAGTTTGCTAATTGTTTTTTATCTACAGCTACAAACACTTAACATGCATTAATCGATAGGAGTAAACCCGTGTTAACGGTTAAACGGAGGTGACAAACACTTAACACGCATTAACCTTTAGGAGTAAACTCGTGTTAGGCAAAGAAGGTTTGACATCATTGACGGTTATAAATATACAAAAAAATGAATGATAATAACGATTATCATAAATGCGGTATATCAAGTAATAATCGACAGTTTTTGCTCTTCCTTTACGCATGTGTCAAATATTTTAAGCATAATCGCACTCGGTAAAATTCCAGAAGTTGAAACACAATTTTATTTCATGCTATATTTAGCGTACTTCATCAGGTAAATTCATCACACTAGAACAAACAGTTAAAATAAATTAAAATAAAATAAAATAAAAAATAAAGCGTAATATGACGTTATCGACATCTAGACTTCTCTGTATGAGCTTGTCCAGAACTACGCTTATTTTAAGGCAAAAGGTAAGGCCGATACTGCATCAATGTAGCTAATTTCAACTTCGTATCATCAGCTGCTTCTCGCAAAAAGATACTTTACCGATCAAAGATACTTTATTCCAGCACTTCCTTTAATTTCCTTAACAAAAGAAGTACACGTTTTAGACTCACCAGTTTTTCCCAAACTGTGCATGACTGTATGGAGACATTACAACGAGTTTATCTGCAAATGCCTATCTCCATTTAAGAGAATTAAAGCTTAAAGGCCTAAGTTAATATTCACATCATTAAAGGTTCTTCCATTCTTTACTCTATTCTTTCGTTCTATTACTATCATTTTACATTTTTAATATCCATTTTATTTTATTTTGCAACGAAATGTTTTCATCGAAACTATTTTTAAAGGACTAAGGATTAAAAAATGCTGTAACAAAAAAATTTGTAAATAAAGCAGCTTTTCATTTATTTTCTTCTCATTTATTACACTCTTCCACAAATTTATTTACGTTTGATAGATTATACTTGTTAATCAGAACATTCAATAGGTAAAACACTAGCAATCTGGCAAGTTGAATAAATATTAGTTTAATTGAATTCGTTTTCCCAGCACAACATTTTTTTATAATTTTTAAAGAACTGTAAATCTTATTAAAATTCGTAAAATATAGCTGTCCTTAAGTAGCACGTGACGTAGCAAAAACGTTGCAGACTGGTTCGCGAAGCTGCAATGAGCTCCTGGTAACATTTATGACGTCTTAATAATGCAGCGAAGACGCGCAATATTGGCTCACCTTGGCAATAATTATTTTCCTCATTACTTGAACAGGCTTATTTATAAAAGTTGTTCAAATTATTTAAATTCCCTATTGAGAATAAAATTATAATGTGATGTATGATGCTTTTAGTAGCAGTGGTATTGTAGTTCAATGTGTGTAAATGACAGAAGTGCCGGAAGCGTTCAAAAAGGTTTTTAAGTTATATATGTGGGCTTCACTCATTGTATATGAACTTCCAGGAAATATTTGGACATTTTAAGAATATTATTATGTATTCCATTAGGATTTTAGAGCAGTAGATTTTAAAATGGAGTAGAGGCCAACTTCTGTGCATACTAGAGTAATTTAAAATACGCACTGGCAGCATGGATTGCACAATATAGTTTATTTGGTAATAGTCTGAAATATATCCTGAAATAATTTCTAAGGTTTATCCTAAGTTTATAACAGCTACTTTAAGTTTGTCACACTTTCCTGTCTCTCCTAATTTCAGCTTACAATTTCCTACCATAATGTATTTTCAGAAACGCGTTTAATACAAATGAGTAAGAGTAGTATTTAAGTTCGAAGTTTCACTGACTTCGTTAGAAAGCCAGAGTTTCTGACTAGCTCGCTTTTGCCTTTGGGCTACGTTTCTCTCTAAGCTATTACTACGCTCGGCCGTACTTCAGGCCTTTGATAGCTTCTCCTACTTAACTGAGATTTAGGGGCCAACTACTTAGAATCCTGATAGCTTCGGCTATATCTTTTAGTTAAGCATTAGTTAAGTTTTAATTCTTATTAATTTGAGTTCAAGCCCAAGTGGAGGCTTTGCTGTACACTCTGAGATAGGAGCCGACTGTATTAATCCTTATTTTGAGAAATAAAGGATAATTAACCCTTTTTGAGTCTTGCGTCTCTGTTCACATACTCAAGCGATTATTCGCTTATCGTTGTAACAAGTTCCCACATTTAACTGTAAAATAAAAGGGTGGAATCCCACAAATTAATACTGATTATTTTCAAATAGTATATATATTAATTTCAAATTACTTCTGTAAGAAATTTTGTTGATGGAGACTAAATATTTAACGCTTAAGAAATGTCAATGCTATTTTAAATTCGTTTTTAATGTTCATATCCTTAAATTTTAAAGTAATATAAGGTAATGAGAACACCGGGAAGTTAAATTTTAATGCAAAATAAAGTAATGAAAGTTAAGAGATAATGTAACTTGACGATTATATTGTGGTTGCTCATGGGAAGCAATAAAGTCAGTTTTCAGCTATATAACTAGCAGAGACCTTCATCTTCAATGTAATTTGTTCGCTGTAGATTATCAGATATTTACTATATACGCATCATGAAACCAATACCTATTAATAATAATAAATTTTGTTAATACTGATAAGGACTGCAGAAAAGGATTTTACGGGTAGCATGCTGTCCATCAGTCTGTAGTTCGTTATCAGTACTTAACAGCAGACTTGCTCTTTTTTCAGTATTTGATTATTTACTAAACACTTTTTTGTTTACATATTAATTAAATTAATTTTTACGTTTTTGAAAGAAAATCCTAAAAGTCTTGATCAAACTTGAAGTTTTAATGACGAAATGAATTAATTGTTTTAATTTAGTTTACTGTCACAACCCATCAGACAAAAACACTCAGTTTTCTTTTGCATTTAATATTAAAATTTATTGTGTGACGCAGAAAGGAAATTTACCCCGCATTAATATTACACATAAAAATAAAAGTAAATAAATACACAAGAATAATAAAATAAAGAATTCTATTATAAGTGAGCACATTTTACTTACCTCCAATTTTTACCACATTATCACGATGCTTTAGAGTGATATTCACGAAATCATACTGGGACAATACAACATCATCTGACCGGGAAACAGCTTTATCCCCTTTCCACTCATACAAAACGTCTTGGATTGGGTAAGCATCTGGATGAGATAAGCTTTTGTTTTCATACAGCTGTTGAAATTGAGAATCAATAACATGCATATTTTTTATTGCTAAATTTAAAAGATTGAAAATTACAGTTAGTAAAATTTTATTTCTCTGTACCAAATGATAGTGCAAGAAAGTAAATGTGCTTTTATTCGATTAACAAGAGCATTCTCATATTTAATTACTTCATAAAACTTCATAAATCCCTTCATAAGACTTAATTTAACATTATTGAGAATTCCGTTCGTTAACCAGGTTATTTTAAATAACTTAACATAGTTTACACTTCAGTCGCAAGAAAATTTCCTGTGCTAACAAGATAGGTGCTTCGCTTAACAGTGTTTGCATAATGTGATGGAAAAGGTGAACTCAAATAACTCTCAATGGTATTTACTTTACCTTGGTGAGCCAGCCTAGATCAAATCTATCTGATCAAGTAGTTTAAATCAAAAATCTGGCAAAAATGTCAGCGGATAACATCCCTCTATTAATTTTATTTAACAACTGTGTCAGCTTGAACTTCAGTCAAATACTAAGTTTTAACTTCTGTTGCTTAAAATTGCTTCACTAGTTATAAAAGCAAAATATGTACCCTAACATGTTTATCTCCAAGAGTTCTACTGTTAATTCACAAAATGTTCTTTTCCCTGCATTTGAATATGAAATTTTTAAATGTAGAACTTACTTGAAGATCAAGCAAATAATGCCTTTCATTAATTTCATTTTCAGCGGATGCATTTTATTTACTACAGTTCAGGGATTTGTAGGGTTTCCCTTATTTTGCAAATTTATTTTAAGTTTGATACCTTTTCTGAACCTCTCAACTTCCCCTTGTATGTTCTCGCCAGGATGTAAATTTAAAGTTGAGTGAAGTGAATGTTTAAACGAGTAAATCTCTGAGTTTATTCACAGCGTGTTTTTGCTAGCCAGCGCGCATTTCGTTGTTGTCTCGCTGTTACGCTAGTAAGACTTTTGGTCATTTCGGATTATCATCACGCCTGCTAGACTTTTGAGAGTCAACCTGTTAGGTGTATTTAACCTTGCTAATCAGCACTATCCAGTAAGTTAAAGTGTTTGATGTTTTGTAACGCACGAAGATCGTGCCTTTCTGTTAAACTGTGAATTAATAAAGGGTTACTTTTCACCCTTCTTCTATGCTGGTAATTTATTCACGCCTGTGCGAAAATTCGCCAGGTTCATTACAGAATCTAGAGCTATTTTATGTGGAGTAGTAGAAACAGATTTTTACAAGTGGCGCCCATTTTTTTCGAACCTATTGGCGACTATTACGCTGCAGTTGAGCTAGCCCCATCGACATTGCAAACTCCACCGGCCCTTGGGAACATAATTGAAGGTTTCGGCTACCTCCGTTGAAACAATACGGGCCTCCATGAAACCCGCAGTGACATTCGACGGAAAAACGTCGGCCACTAGCTTCCTAGAAAATTTAAAAATTCATTTTTTATTTTATCCGGTTCTCGAAATCCAGAAGCTTATGACAGTAACGACCGCCCTACGAGGACAAGCTTTAAGTTGTTTTAAAGGTATAGGGAAATTTCGTTTAGAGGAGATAGGCATCCCCACATATACCTTTGAAAATTTTAAAGCTACGCTGGCAAAAGCATTTCCCATGGTCAAAGATAGAGCAAAGCTTGAGGCCGAATTATACAGCAAATACCAATTTCAAGTTGTAGAACTGTCGGACTTTATTTTACGCAAGGCTCAAGCTGCAAGTCTGTTATATGGTAAAAAGCCCGATGAAGAGTTAATTCAAATTATCTTGCCTCGACTACTGCTGCAAGTTCAAGATTATACTGAAGTAAGAAACCTCAGCACTTTAGAACAATTGTTTGAGCTGGCGGTGAAATTCGAAAGCAGGAGGTTAGCACAAAGTACGCGTATGAGCAGGTTTGGCCGGAGGCCAAACGGATAGTTTTTTAGCCGCATGCAGAACAAGCAAAGAAATACAATACCGGGAATAAATTTCAAGAAAAAAGAAAAGGCGATCGCCGAAATAGGCCGCAAGATTCTAAAAGGGGGCACTTAACAAGGAGTTAACTAGGACGAGTGGCTGAAAGGAAGATACATCACCCTGCTTGGAAAAAAATCCCTCAAAGTGCAGTTAAATATGGTGATAATAAAAAATGTGTCCCTACCTGTTATTCACATTCGATTAAATAAGGTGCCAACAGAGGCCTCAGTGGATACAGGGTGCAAGCAAACTTCCCCTCGGAACAATTTTTTTCGAAGAAATTTTAAAAATGATAGATTATTTAAAATCCAAAATACTAAAGTGATTGCAGGGCAGGGCAAACATTGTGCATACATAGGTAGAGCGACGTTTAATGTGGAGATAAAGAACGAAGTTAAAAAATCAATATTTTTGATTGTATGTAATTTATAAGCTTCAATTGTTCTAGGCACGGACTTTTCGAAGTCAGCAGGAGCCCAAATAATTAATTTTCAGGATGAAACGTTACGACTTCAAATGACTCCGACGAACGTAGAAGCTGTGGAACCCCCAGAAGTGAAGCTAGAACATGTGAAGACAGAAGAAAATTACAAGAGTTGGTAAGAAGTTTTTCTGATTTGTTTTCTGAAACGCCTGGCCTCACTCAGATAGCGCATCATTAAGTTAAAAAGTGAGGAGCTCGTGAAGGCCAGGCTATACAGATATGACCGCGTAAAAGAAAAGATCATTGAGGAGCATATTAAGCACATCCTCAAAAATAAAATTATTAAACCGATAAGTAGTCCTTTTGCTAGCTCAGTAGTACTTTGCATTAAAAGAACGATCTGCCTCCCTTAAATTTTAAGGCCTGGAATCTAGCAATAGATTACAGGAAATTAAACACTTTAACTAAGTACCCTGTTTACCCCCTGCCTATTGTTGAGGAAGTGATACGACACATTAGGTCAACTAAGTACATGACCATGGTAGATCTCACATCAGGGTACTTTCAGATAGCAGTGACACCCGAGAATGTGCCAAAAACAGCATTCATCACGGAATCAGGCACTTATGCTTTTCTCAGAATGCCTTTCGGCTTATGTGGAGCCCCGGCAACTTTCCAGCACACAATGGATATCACTTTAAGACGTATCCTCGGTAAACTCACGTTTATTTATTTCGAAGACATTATTGTCTCCAGCGAAAATATTGAGGCACACATTAAAGATTTAAAAGAAATTTTTACATTATTAAGAGACGCAGGCCTAAAAATAAATGGTAATAAGTGTAAAGTCGCGGCAGAAGGACTCAAGTATTATTTCAAAACGAGGAATTGAAACTGAAGACTTGAAAGTAATCGGAATAAAGAATTACCCACCGCCCAATACGGCGAAAAAAACTTTCTTCTTTCTTAGGCATGTGTTCTTATTGTAGAACATTATAAAAGACTTTGCACAAATAGCCGAACCGCTGTTACAACTGAAAAGAAAGAAAGCCAGATTTTCGTGGACAGCTCAGGCTAACACCGCGTTTGAGAGACTAAAAACTGTGTTAATTTAAGCGCCGTTTTAAAATTCTCGGAGGGGGACCGAAATTTCGACTGATGCTTCAGATTTTGCTATAGGTGCGATTTTGGCCCAGAATCAGCAGCCCGTGGCGTATTTTTCAAAACCTTTAAACCAAATACAGCATAATTACATGGCAGCGGAAAGAGAAACATTGGCCGTATATTTAGCGGTGCAGAAGTTTAGAGTTTATTTCGGTAAGGCACCGATAGTCGTATATTCAGATCACTTCGCGGTGAGACGACTATACAACGACAAAAATTTATAGCCACAATTGATAAGATGGGCATTAAAACTGCAAGAGTTCAACTTGATAATTAAACAGACACCGGGAAAGGAGAACAGTGTAGCAGACGCTTTATCTCGAATAAAATTAGACGAAGAAGGAAAAGAAATAAAATGTGCTACATTAACATCAAAAGTATCAGATTCCCGGGAAACAATCATTTCTGAATTAAAAACTGATCCAGAGTATAGGTATATTTATGCATATTTGCAAGACCCGAATAATTCTGAACATCCGGATATAGTGGCCATAAGGAACAGAGCAGCAAATTATTAAATTGTCGATAAATTATTATTTTATACTAAAACAGCAAATGAGAATAGAGAAATCAGGCCAGTCATTCCAGCCGGGTCGCGACTTAGTATTTTAGAATTACACGATGCTTCGACGGCCATACATCTGGGAATTCGGAAAACGGTGCAAAGGAGTGCGCGAGGCGGTTTTTTTCCCGCAACTTCAAAGAGTAGTACCGGAGTATGTCAGGTTATGTGGAGTCGCCATACATGCCAGTTAACGATGTAAATTATAAGTCCAGCCAGGTTTCTAAATAGGACAAGAGCTACCTTTCCAAATGAAATAATTGGAATATTGGGTCCGTTTCTAAAAAGTGAAAGCAATAGAAATAGATATTTACTAGTTATCGTCGATCATTTCTCAAAGTGGGTAAAAATAGTCCCCCTTAAAAGAGCCTCAGCGAAAATTGTAGCCGATTCGTTTCTAAATAAATACATTCTAAAATATGGTGCACCACTTAGGGTAATATCCGATAACGGCCCCCAATTTATTAGCCAAATTTTCTAGGAGCTATGTGCAGGGCTTGGCATCCGCGACCTTAAGATGTTCCCTTGCAGACCGCAGTCTAATATCGCCGAGCGCATAAACAGGAACATAGTTAAAATCATACGGAGTTATGTCAAAGCGTATCACCGACGCTGAGTTGACTGTGTAAATGAATTAGCGTATGCTCTCAGAACGGTCAAGCACGATACCACGGGAAAGACGCCTTGTGAATAATTTTTGGGGAGGAAAATAATTATCCCATTAGACAAATTGTTCTTTGTCCGAAAAAGGAAAGCAGAATTTAAACTAAATGATAGTCAGAAGTTAATTAACGATGCTCTTAAGAATTCAGACGTAGCCAGAGAAAAGCAAGAATCATATTATAGTAAGAAAAGAAGAGACTTTAAATTTAAAATAGCAGATGAAGTACTCAGAAGGAAGCATACATTGTCTTGTTCCCCGTTAGAGAAAGTGTCCAAATTTTTCCCCGAGATTTGAAGGCCCGTTCATAATAGAACACATTTGTGGTTCAGTTTTATATTTAAAAGGAAGTAAAGAAAGCAATATTACTGCCAATGTGGATCAAGTTAAAAATATTATGATCGTAATGAGATGGCTATTTTTAAAGATATTTTACAGGAAGCATCAAACGCAGGAAGGGCCCTCAACATCAAAAATGGTTCTGCCAGGAAAGAAAAGGAAAGAATGCAAAGTCGGGGAGCCGGAAGGGAAAAAAACGTCGACTTGAGTAGCCAAAACGTATGAAATGGAAATTGGAACCAGCGCAAGAGAAAAACAAGTGTCGGAGAAAGGAAGGGGGAATTAAACCCTGCACAAGATCTACCTATAGGCGAATGAAGAGGAAAAGGAAACTAAGACATCAAGAGTTCACGAATCCAGCCACTAAGAAACGAAGGCAAGGACAAGGTAACAACGCAAGTCCCGCAAAGGAAACGCCGTTTAGAAGAGGAGTCTGTGAGTGAAAGAAATTCCTGAGAACCGAGAAGATCCCAACATTAACCAGCCGAAAAGTCTCCGGCCAGTCCAGGGAGGTTCTTCGGCAGTAGCCGGCAAGCGTCTATTTCAGGCGGAAGCGGATCAACGGCAGAAGAAAGCAGCGTGGGACAGAGGTTTGAAGAGGAAACAGCCGGCAACGGAAAGCAATGGTAGTGCCCAGCCTCGGCAGAGAATCCGAGTTAGACTGTTGAACCAAGTTCTTTCCTGGGAGGAATTCATAAACAAGCGGATGACGGAATTTGCCAAGCAAAAGATAAGTCAAATTATTTTAAAACTAGTACGAAGTTGGTTGAAAATACTTATTTCAGTTTTTGCCTGGGAAAGAGAACAATGTGTATTTATTTAAGGAAGAAGCTTTTCTATTCTTTTGTATTAAGCAAGAAGTTTTTCTATTCTTTTGTATGAAGAAAGAAACTTTAGCAATCTTGGCGAATTTAGAACGAAATGTTAACTTCGGTCTTATAGACTGTTGTACGTGTAATTTAAAGAAAACGAACTTCATTACTCAACTTTTATGAATTTGTTACATGTAATTAATTTGAGGTTATTTTCAGCTGAGTAAAGTAAGAAATTGTTTACGTAAGAATGTTTGAATTCAGGAACACTTAAAGTACTTTGCATGGCTGAAATATGTGCTTTGAATGAAACAGTAGTCTAATTTACTTGTGAAATGTACTAAAAGAAAGTAAAAATTAAGTGAGAATGAATTAAAGTGTTAGGCTTTCCAGTTCATACTCTGTATTAATTTTCACTAGCGTTAGCACCTCAGGCTAAGGTGTCTCTCTAGGTCTAGCGAGTTTAATTCTAATAAGTAGATGTAGGTTAGTTGGTAAGAGTTGTGCTCATTTTATATAGAGCCCCCTCGTGTTTGCAGAACAAATTGCTGGAGAGCAAGGAGGAGTCTTAATATGTGTAGAAAGATTGAATTGAGCAAATATATCCCCATTTAGAAAAAGTGTGAACTGTTTAAAATGTTAAAAGTAGTAGCATTGTGAGTTATGTGAAAAAAGTCTAAACTATTTTCCTTCCAGATACCTGGAAGGAGACAAGACGAGAATACGGAAAAGAAGAATTGTATATTTGTGCAACATTTAGCATCTGTAAAACCTTAAATTTAGGCGAAAATGTAGTTTAAGATTGCAACTATTGACTCGAGTTTAAATTTAAGATTTAAATATCTTATCCAGGCTTTTAAAGCCTTGCTACGCGATAGTTAAATTCTGGGGAGGGAAGACGTAGGGCTTCCCTTATTCTGCATAAAAAAATTATTTTAAGTTTGATACCGTTCCTGAACCTTTCAACTTCCCCTTGTATTTTCTCGCCAGGATGTAAATTTAAAGTTAAGTAAAGTGAATATTTAAACTTGTAAATCTCTGAGTTCATTCAGAACGTGTTTTCTCTAGCCAGCGCCACGTTTCGTTGTTATCTGGCTGTTACGCTAGTAAGCCTTTTGGCCATTTCGGATTATCATCACGCCTGTTAGGTTTCTGAGAGTCAACCTGTTAGGAGTAATTTAACGTGCTAATCGAGCACTATTCTATTTTAGATTCGACTTGAATTATATTCTACATTTAAGTTTCTCAACCGTAAGTTGACGGTATTTGGTGTTTTGTAACGCACGAAGATCGTGCCTTTCTGTTAAACTGTGAATGAATAAAGGATTACTTTTCACCCTTCTTCTCTGCTGGTAATTTATTCACGTCTGTGCGAGAATTCGCCAGGTTCATTGTAGGATTTAGAGCTACTTTATGTGGAGTAGTAGAGATAGATCTTAGATTAAAATAAAAACTTAATTTCAAATAAAAATATTTTTACTTGCATGTCTAGATTCGTGCAATACTTAAGTTTTAAATAAATAATATTACTATTTATTTTCCAAATGTATGGTAGCTATAGAATTAAGCCCAGTCTACATAAGTTAATAACATATAAAAATATATCATCTCACCGAAGACTTAAAAATAATTGGTTTAAATTCAGAAACTCAAATTTACTAATATGGTAGTAGAATGATTACTCTACAAATGAATCATAAAAAATAATAAACATAAATTCTTGACAAATAATTCTGTTGTGCATTTAACGGTAAACAAATACGTAAGAAATATGAAATAAGTTGAAAAAGAAATGAGCTAATAAACATCGTATTTCCTAAACAAATAAGTTTTGTGATTGATTATTTAGGAATTCATTTGCTAGCTCGCCAATAGAATGTTTCTTTAATAATGGAATATTTCCTGCTGCAAATTTATAAGATCTAGCAATGCGGAATGCTTTCAAATTGACGAATTTCGTCTGCTATTGGTAATACTCATTCTTTACGTTTGTCTTCTTACTTTTTGAATCTTAACGTCGTCTACAGCCATTATAATTTTATTATTGCCGTTAGATTTAACTAAGAACTGTTTTGAAGTCACCTTTCTAAATATTAAAAAAAGTATATATTTTGCATTTCATAAAATAATTTTGTGCAGTTTAGTAGTGAAGAGATTAAGTAGTTTAACGTAAAAATTAGCGCAGACCATGATTATTTGTGCTAGCTTTTACACTGAAGTTCTTCATTTGTTTACCATGATAAGAAACTTTCTTCATAAGATGTTAAAAGACGTTCCAATGACACCATAAGTCTTACTGAATTGGTTTTCGGTAAATGTTAGAAGTCGGATGAATTCTCTGAGAACTGGCACCTGTTTCCCCGCCCTCAATATCAACACCAGTCTTTAAAACATCATTAGAATCAGTAACTGCCAAACCGGGTTAGTGGTTAACGACGCTGACTGCCGTTCGGAAGGGCCCGAGTTCGAATGCTGGATGAAGAAGGCATGGATGTTTGTAAATGTATAGTGTCTGTACGGTATGGGGGCATTCTAAACATGCGGCTAGCCGAAAGTACTCTCGAGAGCTTGTTGTTAGTGTAAGAGGAGTGGGACATTCTCCTACCTGTCATCTCGGACCCTCTCTCCGGGATGCTCTCCTTTAAAACTGGGGGCTGAACAGAGCAAAGTCGTACACCGTTGTCGTACACAGTCGTTGGCAAAGTCGTTGGGCTTGTTCTGATTTTACTGTCAGACAAGTGAGATAAGTCAACACAACAACAACTGAATCAGTAACACATTTATGAAGAACCCTTTCAGCTGCGGGATTCAGTCTATTCGCACTGGTCCGCCAGAGCCAGCTCCTAAAATATGTTTAGTTCGGCGAAACGGTCGCTAAAACTGAATTGGAATATTTAGCTAATTTATTGCGGTTTAGTAACTAATTTTATGGCTTATTTAAGCAGTGAACTGGTTCCTAAAAATTCTGAATGAATCTTACCACTGGCTGAGCTTTTCTTAACTTATGGGAGCCCAGTCATCATAAGGAATAAAATGTATTTACTATATTAAAAAAATATTTTGTGATTTGGGGCTCTTTGGAATGTAGAATTTCTCGCGATTACAACTTGCGGGATCTCTGTTGGCCTTTGATTGCAACCTTTAAGTAAAAATTTGTTCATTTTTGTTTCTCAGTGATTAATGATTAAAGATTAGAAAGTTTCCTTGCTAAATTAATGTTTTAGAGAAGTGACGAAATAAGTCTAACTTATTATACAACTTCACTGTTAATTGTAAGATTAGTTTTAAACTGCCAGCATTAAAACTTTGTAAGCAAATATTCCTTGGCTTTCTACATTAAAACCATATTTAAAAATTAAAAAACATTGTGGATTATAAAACAAACTTATCGTCCTCTTTTACAATAAAAATGATAAAATTATATTAATTAGGAGACTTTCTGCATCATCCCCTCTAATAAACTACATAGCAATTTCGCTGCATTAGAGCTTCATTGGAAAGAAGTTAAGCTTTCTTTCCTTAACTGCGAAATAATCTCGATGGAAATGCCTTTGACTTTAGTCAAAAGAGACTAAAGTAAAATTGAAGGGTGTCCATATAACAGCTGTACTGGAATATTAAAAAAAGTTTAAGGATCGATGAAAAGGATAGAATAGAATTTACATATAAGAATTCATTTCATTACATTAAAACCATCTATATTTCTCTCAATTATTACAGGCAAAACATTCCGTCATTGTTAACCTCCTCATGATTGTATTTTTAATCATATATAATCTAAATGTTGTATTATATAAAAATTACTGTAATTTTCAGTGCATTTTACAGGAACCGTTATAAAGTTTTTGTACATACTTTATTATTTAACTGATTTCTGCATTTATTTTACTTGGATAAGAGTAAGTAAAGGGGACAAAATTAAACTAAAGATAAATTTTAGAAACAATTGCATTTAATCAACTACAACAAAGCATGTTAGGATATAAGGGGAAGGTCTTCGTGGAGGACTTTCTAAGGATATTCTCTGGTTTATATTCTTATCATGAATCAATTTCCTTCAGAAACTCCGGTTATTCCCGTTGCATGAGAAAAACCATCAAATCTTCATGCAGCCGGTCTCTTTGCCGGGATTTTAAACCCGGGCCAGTTAACTGTCTTATCAACTCTGCTACAGATGGCCAAAAATAATTAAGAAAATGATAGAAAACTTAGTAATAAACATTCCAAATCTGTTTTCGTTATTTATCTGTCTTCTGTATAAGACCGAATAGAGTTACAGAATAAATCTGCACCTGGTTTTATAACTCATTTGAATTTCGATTTAAAAAATTAATTTTTTGAAAAAATTATGGTTTAAGGTAAAGAAAATTAAATTTAGCTACGCGATAAATTCATTTTATTTCCCCCTCCGCTTACTATTTTTATTTCCATTTTTTACTTTTTTTTCATATTATGTAAATATATTAATATAATTTATCCATCATATTATACATAAAGCAAATTTATTTAATCAAAATGTCACATTTATTTCCTACTCTCTGAGAACATTCTGCAGCTCGCCGCCATTTTAAGAAGCTCTTTTCTAGATGAAAAAAAGCTAAGTGGTAAGACTAAGGTTAGGGTATTTTATATGTTTTCTAAAAATAATTTTCTTCATAGGTTCATTACTTAGTTAGTATCAAGAATCGCCTTTTCCGGCTTTTAGGTTTTCTTCCTGAATTATCGATTATTTTCTTCTTCATTATAAGTTTCTACTTCTTCGGATTGCCTACAGTTTGAATTTTTATGAATTTTTAGCCCTTTTCTATTCTATGAATTTTTATGCTACAAATTTTGCTATAAATATGCTATTAACTTTTTGCTATAAATTTTAGTATGAATTTTATGCTTTCAATTTTTTTTTTGCTATGAATGCTTTACGTAAATTTTCTATGCTAGGAATATTTATGCTTTTTCTATACAAGCGGAATTTCTCTTGATTTTATTTATATTTTATCTTATTTTTAGACTTCTGCTGTGCTTTTCAGACAGTTTTATTTTGATATTTAATCCATTTTTCATAAGTTTAATGCCTTTTTATTATTCTTTGATTTACTATATATATATATCATCAAATACAGTGTTCTTTACTACGATCTATTTTAATGGCTACTTTTCTTAATTTTGCTATTATACGGAGTATTTCCAATTTTTTAGGGATAGATTTCCAACTAAAATTCTTTTGTTTTCATGAACTTCATTTATACTACTCGGTGCTAATAATTATTTGCTATGGAATCTTACTTATTATTATTATTTTTCTTGTTGTTGTTATTTAACATATGTCATCTAATTTCATTACAATAGCTTCTTTTTTTTTAATATGGACTTTGTGGTTCTTTTGAAAATCGTTTTTTGAAGTTTAGAATTAGTTGCATTGAAATTTTACATGCTATTGTGTTGCCATTTTATAAGTCTACAAATATTTTTCTCTGCATATCATTGTAAAAATTGATTTTATTAATTTTGTTATACTTAATAATACATTACTTTGCCCCAAGAGTAAAGGAAATTTGGCATATTGCTGTTTAACCATTTGATGTATGTGTTAAAGTTGCGATAAAAGTTAGTGTTGGAAAATACTGTGAGAGAAGAAGTGCTTAGGTTTAAAATAACATTAAAATTTTCATTTCATTTTATATTGATATTAACATTAAAGGTAGGAATTTCCTCAGTACATTAAAAAATATTTGTAGTCTCTTTTCTCGCCTCATAGAACAGACATCGCTCCAAATCGCTTGCAATAAGATATAAGAAAAATTGTTCATACTAAATATATAAGAAATATTTCGAAATAAGGCATTTTAAAAATTATGTTAGTAACACTAACGAAAGAATTGTGAACATAAAAACAAAAACTGTACCTTTTTTAAATTCAAAAACTTTTTGTTTATGTTCCTGTTTACTTCTTAAACATCTTTCCCTCAAAATAACGCATCTGCCTATTTCAGAAAAATTTCTAATGTTCTACGATTAACTGAACCGTATTATTCGTTTACGTTGAGGAGTCACCATTGTCATTCTTTTTTTTTTAGGTTGACTGTAATCATCTTATCTTTTGCATCCATCGTATTAAAATCGACCATTGCGGACTTTCCGCATCATGAAAACTGCAGGAATGATAGTATTTTTCATTCAAACAAATCAATCAATTTAAGAGTTCGCAGCCGTTCTGAACAACAAGCAATTTCCGCAGGGCTGGTTCCATCGCTAATTGATTTGTAATGCTCTCATCCGCTACGGAAGCACACGAAATGCATAATTAGAAAAGGAACATCTGTTTACAAAATTAATTCTTGACAAAAATGTAGTTTTCGCTTTTGCACCGCAGCATAACAGTACAGGAAACACAGTCTTATCTACAGAATAAACGAAATCTAAAAACATTAAACCCTTTTCAACCGATGCTTTCTGAGATTTGTTCAAGAAAAGCCTTTTTTCAAGCAAATTATAAGGGCGCTATTTCTTGTTCTAGATTAAACAATGCAATAATTTTTATTTACCTTTAAGTACTAAAAGAATTCTATTCAGAAATAAATTAATAGAATTACTATTGTTGCATCCGAGAAGTAATTCTATAGATTTAATTGGAAAAACATACAAAATAAAAAAGGGGTTGTTCCAAAGCATGTTATATTTCATTATTCTTCCTTAATATCGTGGTTTGCCGTATGTGTAATTTAAATGCGAGCTAGCAGCTAATACAAAGAAAATGCTTATTTCAAAATTTTGCTGCATTTCGTGTGTTTCAAAATGAAAATAAACTCTTAAAATTACGCATTCCGTTTCGATTTAAATAAGCGTTTTATATTTATTCATATAACTTTTATTAACATAAAACCTCGAGTAAGTCTGACGGGGGTAACTCATGGGATATTGGCCTCACTTCCTATCCCCATCTGTACAAGAACATAAATTCCATCCAAATAGGTACCATGCACGCAGAAAAATTTTACAAGATTATCATTTATTTAATAGTTCAAAAAATGTTTGTGTACTAAGTTTAACATACCAAAATAAGAAGAAAAGCTGAGCTTTTGTTTCAGCGAAAGAGATATAGCATCTTAGTTTCATTATAAAAATATTTATTTGCCTAGTCAGAAAGACTCATTGGTAAACTGCAGAAGACTCCCAGGAGTCCTTTGTTTAATTTAACTGTAATCTGTAAGCCCTTTGTTCTTTTTCTTTACTTGTTTATTTATTCCAAGAAAAACATAATCTCACGTATTATAATCATACTTATTTTGATAACATTAAATTTTGTAATAAAGCATGAAACAAAATAACTTTTAACAGAAAACCTGCATAAGGAAATTCGTAATAATGTAAGGAAACTACAGTCAACATGAAGGCTGTGGCTTTTAAGGCGAATAAGCTTTCAGCGCAAAGAACACTATTTCGACAACAAAAAGTTCTTCTTTGACTGTACACTACACTTGATTAATGCCAAGCTCTTTAAATGGGAAATCTTCAAGACAATTTTAACTCTAAAATTTATGTAAAAAAGACAACAGAGGGAAAAGAAATTAATGATTGGCAAATTTTGTCATAATTAAATTTACTTGTTATTTTATGTAATTTTTGCAATATTTTGATTTTTGTTCATTTAAATTTCCACAAATCTAAAGCTGCTACGCAGCAATTTATTCATTATGTGGATAATGCTGATACTGATGTTGCTCTTATTCAAGATACTCATTGTTTCAAAGCAACGCTTCCTGGAAATCCACAAACTTACAGACTTTTCTTCTCGACTGGCAAAATTATCAAGGCAGCAATTACTGCCCTCTTAAGTTCTGTATCTGCTTTCCTTGATTTAGAAAATATTGATCATAATAATAGTTACTGCTGATATTTCATTTGCACATTTTAATTTCGTCTTGTTTTCCTATTATTTTGAACCCTCTGCAAACACTGATGCTGGTCTTACAAAAATCACTCAATGTTTTTCTAGAAAAAAGATGCAACATTTGATCTGGGATATGGCTTCAAATAGTACACTGGTGTGCAAAACTTAAGCAACAAAATAAAAATTTAGCAGATAGCCATGAAATTGCAGAAAAGGAGGTCTGGACATCAGTACAATGAACACGTAAGTCAGTAGAAACGTCATGCGTATGCAAATATCAGGAACGAAACGTCAGAGGCGACGTGAGCGTACACAAAACGCGTGATGTCAGCGCGCGCAGCTCAACAGTAGAATAAAAGGAAGGACGGAGAGGGAATTCAACATATTCGCTGCAAGTGCCAGCGAGTCAGTTCGGGAAATATGGCTAGAAGAAATCACCTGGACGACTTCACACGTGGAAAGAATGATCGGAAAGCTGGAGGAGGGGCGTACTGTCACTAGTGTAGCTGCAGAATTCGGAATCAACAAAAGTGTCGTTTCGCGCGCTTGGAAACCGTTCCAAACAACAGGTACAGCTGTTAGAAAGGTTGGTGGTGGCCGCCCGAGGACGACATCTTCAGGGAATGACCGATATATCGTCCTGCAGGCGAAAAGATGCCGACAGCAGTCAGCAAGCGCCATTGCTCAGCAACTCTGTACAGCAACGGGGCGACAAGTGTTTCGTTTTACTGTGGCCAGACGTCTTCACAAAGGGGGCCTATTCGCCCGCCGTCCTGAACGCTGCCTCCCGCTGAAAGTTGGCCACCGACGCCACCGTTTACAGTGGTGCAGAGAGCACCAAAACTGGACAACTGATCAATGGAGTCGTGTCCTCTTTACGGATGAGAGTCGGTTCAGTACCAGAAGCGATTCTCAACGCGTTTTGATTTGGAGAGAGGTCGAGACCCGGTTTTATCCCAGTAACATCAAGGAAAGACACCGTAACGGTGGACCTGGAGTTCTTGTCTGGGGAGACATTATGCTGAACGGGAGAACTGAGCTCCACGTTTTCGACAGAGGGTCTGTAACCGGGGATCGTTATTGTGAGGATGTACTCCTTCCCCATGTGCGTTTGTTCCGAGGTGCCATTGGCCCAGACTTAATTTTTATGGATGAAATTGCACGGCCACATCGGACTCTTGCTGTTGAGGGCCTACTGGAAAGTGAAGATATCACTCGAATGGATTGGCCAGCGTACTCCCCAGATTTAAATCCCATCGAACATGTGTGGGATGCTTTGGGGAGAAGCATTGCAGCACGCTTACATCCTCCGGAGAACACCCAACAACTCAAACAGATGCTGATTGAGGAATGGGCACTCCTACCGCAAGAAATGTTGCACCAGCTGGTTCTGAGTATGCAGAGACGGTGCGAAGCAACCATTGCAGTGAGGAGAGGGCATATCCCATATTAAAGAACATCTGCTTGTTGTTTTCCTCTTGGATAGACAATCATGAGTCACGATACTATGCGTTCAATAAAGCTTGTTTTTGTTTGATTCAATACCGTATGCACTGTATTCCTTTTTCAGCTCCGATGCTTTCGTCATCGTGTACGTACTCTCCTTCATTTCTGCATTTCATGTCTCTCAGTTGATTTCTCGTGGAGTTATGGCAAAAAACCCTGTTGTTGCTTAAGTTTTGCACACCAGTGTAAATCAGGTATTTGGTTTCGTCCTTTCCCTAACTCCAGAGTTTTAAAGCTGTGTGAGTTTCTGAGCACTTGCCATCTTTTTGTGAATAATGAAGATTGTGGACCCCCTTTTTTGTAGCACACAGGGATCAAGTTGTAATGATGTAACCGTTGTTGGACGGAGATCTCCTTCAGAATATCCAAAACTGGTGTATTTCTGAGGTTCAATCTCTGTCTAATCCTAAGATGATTTATTTTAAAATTTCTATGATATATGTGGGAAATATTTTAAGGTGTACCCCGGAAAGTGTTCTTTTTTAAGGTTAAAAGAGCAAATTGGAGTAGTTTTCAGAGTTTTTGTATAAATTTTAGAGAAGAATTACTTAACTGTTTGCAAAATTGCACTTTTCCAGAGATGTTAGATAACACTGTTGTTAAACTGCCCAACTTAATTATTTCTGCTGCTAAACACTCCATCCCGTTGAAGAAATCCAGTTTGCGTAATGTTCCATGGTGGTCAGCCGAGATCGCTTGTAGGCGCGAACAGTTAAATGTAACCAAAAGATATCAAAGAACCAAAAACGAAATTCTGAGAGATATTTACAAGAAATTATTTGCAAATAAGGTTAAAATATACATGTAAGTTAGAGAAAGTAAACTTAATTTTTGGAATGGGTTTCTCAATGATATTACGATGCGAAATGTTTGGAAGAAGATCTATTCTTTCGGTGTTAAAACGAATTTCAGGAATTGAATTGAAGTCAGGGCAAGTTACTTCATGTTTTGAGGCTACAACAGATACTACAACAAAATTAGGTAAGACTCCCGGATCAGACAGAATCGCAAACGAAATGATTCGGAATATCCCCGATGTTTGTTCATTTATCTGATACAAAATACTTAATTTCTATCTAAAACAAACATTTTCCAACGGTGTGGAAGAAGACTAGAATTGTGACCATTCCTAAAAATATTGTAGTTAAGCGGCTTAGTATTGAAATATCAGATGTATCAGCTTCTGCCATGCTTGAGTAAATGTCTCGAAAAGCTTTATATAAATATTGGCACTTAAGAAGCAGAAATATTTTGGATGAGGATCAATATGGCTTTACGCCTCAATGTTTAGCTGAAGATGTGCTTCTTCGTTTATGCGACATAGTAAAGCAAGGTAAACGGAAAAACTACGTTACGAATTTGATATTTCTGGATATAAAAGGGCCTTTGATAATGTCTGGTGGCCAGGAATCATAAATTTATTGAAACTCGGTAATATATTTAGAAACCGTTTTTACCTAATGAAGGAATTTTTGCATATTCGCACTGTAGAATTTTCTCTAGGTAATATTACAAGAGAAAATAGCTTAGAAAATGCCAAAGATTGCCTTTCAAGGATCAATCTTTGGACCTTTTTCGTGGAATCTTAGAATTAATTATCTTTTGTGTGAAATATCTTCTTTTCAAAATTGTTTTAAAACTGCTTTTGCAGATGATCTGCTTTTAATTGTTCAATGCAAAAGTTTCGTTGATGCTTGTTCTTAAGATTTCCTTGATACTGCTTTTCAGTGGTCTAAACTTTATAAATTGAAATTCAACCCTCTCAGAATCAAAGATATAATGGTACATAAAAATTAATATTGACTTCAGAATAAGTTTATCCTATAGAAGAATAAATTCCCATAAAAGAAATAACTAAAATAACAGTATTTTGAGTTATCCTGGAAAACAAATTGTTCGAAGCAGCTGTCTGTCAAGCAAATGCGAAAAGGTATTATCAGAGTTATTTAAAATTTCTAAAAACACTTATGTAGCCGAAACAGATGTTTTTAAATTGATCTATAGGCAAGGAGTAGGGCCAGTTATTTCCTATGCTTTAAGGGTTTGGGACGGTTCTTTATTGCAGAAGATAAACTGGAAGCTTCTAAGGAAAATTCAGAGAAAATTTCTATTAAGAATTACCCGCGGCTACAGAACTATTAGTTACGAGGCTCTTTTTATTACCGCCGGTATTTCACCCATTGATATTGAAATTTTGAGTAATATTGCAATGAAGAAAAGCATTTGCAGGCACTTCTTTTCAAATTTTCTTGACGGCAATTTTCCAATTTCTTCTTTGCAGCATCTTTTTAACAGGGATGCTATACGAGTTGTTGACTATTTCGATGCTATTCTTGAAGAGTAACAATTAATTTCTTTTACTTACGAAAGTAAGATGGATGATAATGTTGGCCCTTGCTTTAGTTGTTAATGAAAATAAACTAGCAAGAGGCTTCAGTAGAGGATTAGTGACGAATACTCCGTTTTTCAGACAGTTATTATTAAGACCTTGCAAGATCTTGATATCGACATTCATTTTGCTTATGTTCATGGACACTGGAGAAATTTTGGAAATGAGAGGGCTGATGCTGTAACAAAGCTAGACAAGAAACTTCACACTGATTTAAATCCCCAGGTTCCAGCTTCTCAATGGAAGCGCTATTATAGAAATGATGCTGTCTATATTTGGGGTAGAGAATATCTTGCGTCATCAAAAGCACAATGAACCAGAAAGTGTTTTCCTACAGGTTTTCACAGAATAAAAGTTGATTACATTTTAGCAGGCCTTTTATTCAATATTTGTCAGAATATGGCAATTTTAAGAGCTATTTAAAACACTTTATTGTCTTGCTTTAAGTGCTTTGTGCGGTAGTGGTGATGAAGATAATTATTATATTCTTGAGTCTGTTCATCATGTTCTGCAGATAAAGATCCTTTTGTCACTTTAAAAGAACCTGCCTGTATCTTGGTCACCAATTTGTTCTGAAATTTTACTGACTAAAGAGACAGTTTTTGAATTGCGGAATTTCATGCTCAATTTAGATTATTGAGTCCTTTTTTATTACTTTATTTTATTTCTTAATTTTTATTTCATTCAAAATTTTTAAAAAGTTTGCTTACCCTCTTCTGCAATGCTACTTTACATTTGCTTATTTATTTTGTTATTGCTATAACTTGCTTATGTAAGCCTCGTGATACACACTCACTTCCAAAAGTTAAGCAGGAAGATGTAAAATGCAAAAAATCAACAAATACTGCTTTGATTGACACAAAATTCGGCAGGAAAGTAGCATATATATTTATGCATAAAACAAAATCAATAATTATATACAGAAATGAAAACAAAATTAAATTTCTGTAAGTTATCAGATAATGACATACTGGAGACTTAAACAGAATTATGTATAAAATGAAAATAAACAGCATAAAATGAAAAAAGGACATTAATAGGGTATGTGATCCCCCCCTCATCCGTATACAAAGTTTACACCTTGTGACGATGCTTTCAATCAGGTGGCCGCAGAATTAAGCAATCGCCATTCTTCTTGTAGAGCACTTTCCAGCTCAATAACAGTGGCTGGAGGTGAGGAATGTGAAGATACAGCACGGCCGACAGCATCCGAAACATTTTCAATGGGATTAAGGTCGGGCGAATACGCTGGTCACGCCATGCGCGCAATCCCTTCACTCTCCAGGTAGTCATCGACGATGTCAGCTCTATGGGGACGTGCGTTATCGTCCATTAAAACAAAAGTAGGGCCAACTGCTGCAGCGTACAATCTCACAATGGGTTCTAGGACTTCATCTCGATACCGGACAGCCGTTAAAGAACCCCGTTTAAAGATGTGCAGGTCGGTGCGGTATCCTATGAAATCCCTGCCCACGCCATAATGCTTCCGCCTCGGAATACGTGATGTTTTAGGACTGATTGCGTGTTCGTTGTTCACGCCATATCCATATACGCTTGTCATCTGGCTCCAGAGCAAATATTGACTCATCAGTAAACATGGCATTGTCCCAGTCAGACACATTCCAATTGACATGTTCCCGGCACCACTGTAATCGTGCCCCTCTTGTTTGGACGGATAGAGGGACACAAACTCGAGGTACCCGGGCGTACAGCCCACTCATATGTAATCCGCAGCGTACAGTAGCTGCAAATATTGCCTTACCAATGGGCGCTGTAACCATAAATGTCACACGAGTGGAGGTCGCTCTGCGATTTTGCTTGGCTGCAATAGCAATATATCGATCTTCCGTGGAGGTTGTAACCCTTGGGCGACCGGCTACGGGCCTTCGGACAACTGTCTGTGTGGTTTGGAATTGTTTCCACAAACATGAAATTACAGAATGATGAACGCCGAAGAAAAGAGCAACATCTGTGATCGACTGTCCTGCTTCAATGTGGCCCACAGCACGCCAGCGTCCATTCGTCTTCTGGAGGTCATAGAAACACGTATGTCTTGAAAACAAATGGTACGAAAGTTTAACCACCTTCTATCAGCACTTACAATCAACTTCTGTAACCCTTTATAAAGCTGGCTTCTTAAAAGACTGCCTTTTTTGCATATTTCTTGATATGAAAGCGCGATTGGCTGCTACCTTACATATTTGCATACTTTCATCTTCCTCTGCAGCGAATTGCATCGCACGCACAAAAAATATCTGAAAGGTTTCAGATTATAAATTACGTCCAAAAGGGCGTTCTTTTAACGTTTTGTGTAATACCTTTATGTATTAAATATCATGTTCTACGTACTGAAACCATCAAGTTCAGTTCATCAGCAATATCGCAAAATAATTTTAAAATGAGCATATCTTTAGAATTTCCGATACAGATTCTCGCGTGCTGGAGATAAAATTTTTTTTTTTTTCCCGTACAGTGTTGCCATTGCTCGCTGCTTGCTTTGAAATCGTTAACTTTTTTAATAAAAAAATCGTGTAAGTGTTGCAAAATATGAAATCGATAATAAAACAAATTTCAAATTCAAATTAAGTCTTCCACATGCCCATATTCTAGGAAGATTACGTTATTCAAATTTTGATGGCTCTAGGTACCATCCTGTTATGACAGTGCGAGAAACATACATACATTCATGCAGATTCTTCATTATTTAATTACTTTATATATAACACAGGGCGATAATATTTGGTGGCAACAATTTGAAAAGTGATTCGCCGTTTATAGTTTTCAACGCAAAATGCCAAACGAAATTAATAGTCAGGGCAAATTGCCCCTTTGGACTAAAAAATCTTAAAGCTCATGCACGAAATATTATTTTGAGCGAATGAGATGCAAAAAGTTTTAAATTCAGCGGTAAAGAGGATACCGAATGAAGGGGTGCCATTATGACGCAACATCGAAGGTAAAATGAAAACAAAACATAATTGGCACTTGATTCCAATTTTAGTAGTTTGTATCTTAAGGGCTGTTATAACCGACATCTACCACAAAATATTCTAACTTAAAATCTAAACAAATGTTAGTACTGAATATCTGTTAAACTTTAGTCGTACAAACTATTTTATTTAAGTGATGCCTCTAAATGTTAAAATTATACATGCTATTTTCCATTGACATAAAATACAATAAGTATAAAAGAATACAATAATATAAAATTTTAACTGAGATTTTTTTTAATTTATTAATTTATACAAATGTAAATTTTAGTCACTTGTTACATTTTAAATAATGTTAAAAGACATATTATACAACAGAATATTCAATATAATTTATAATAAAACATGAAAATCTAGATAAAACAGTTTTTAAAAGTTTTTAAATAATAATATAAGAAAACTGCACAAACAATATTAACAATTAAGTAAAAATAAAAAAAATTAATACGATTTGTTTTAGAAACAAATTCGATTAATCGGTCTGATAATTTTCTATTAGGTTCAATGAATTTGTTCAACAATTCATCAAAGTTATTGCCTCTAGACAAGACAATAGTTATGTCTTACAGCTGTTTTGCATCAAATCGTTGAAACTGAAGTCACAGTTTTTGATCTAAGCATTAAAAGCATTGCACATAAATACGCAACAAAATTATGTTGAAAATAATGTTTAAGTTAACAAATATTCCCTAACTAAAACTGTTCTTAAAATTAATTTTTTAAAAATTAGCTCACAGTTTAAATGCTGTTATAAAAGCACAGATAATGTTATACAGATCATATGAATTTACTAAATATACGCCATGAATACAAATTTAATGTTTTAACTTAAATTATTCTCTTTTGAAGTACGCACTTTAATCAATCAAAGTTTATGTAAAATATATATCTTTACTGTGTATCTAAAACTCACTTACAATGATTCATGACGACTTACATGTGTATCAACTGCCCTTATTTTGTAAATATTTCAGCTATTGCTTAACTTGAAGAAAACAGGCACGCTTTTAGTAAGGCCTAAGTTAGTCGGCGCAAACCATGGCTCATGATCCCATTCTAGTTGACACATGATACGTATTCTAGTTTCATATACTCAGATGTTGGTACAAGGGACAGCTGTATAACAGACTCTCAATCACCTGTGGTACTATAGAGGTGCTAGGCTGGCTTCTACCTGTACCTGTTATAACGGTCTCCCGTCATAAAAGCGCTTGCACTTTTGCGCAAGTTGACCATTATTTTCGGAGATAGAAACCTTCACAAGGATTCCACAGCATGAAGGCACTCTCATCCTTATGAAATCCAGAGTAATTTTCATAAAGGTACTGCTACTTTGTCCCCTTTCTCCTTTACTTGTCTTAGCGAATAGAAGCTTTACATAAAGATGCCGGCATCTTTATGTAATTTTATCTTCTTTTTATCAGGGCCAACTTCCAGGAAATTCTGGAACTGTGAAGACGATGTCGGTAGCCACAAGTTTTTAAGGCTTATAGTGACAAGTTATGGAAATTCCCTAGTTTTACACTGCAAAATAAAAAATTAGATAAAGCAATGATGAATTCGCGGCTATATAACGGCAACGGCGTAAAGACTGAGTCTAAGCCATTCACCATTTACTTATCTTTCAGTTAACTATTCGTTTCATAGTGTTATTAAACGTTTTTCTTCTTATGTGTTGTATGCTTTGCGCTACATAAATTCTACAGTTTTAATTATTATTTCATCGGTTTTTAAACCGTTTTTATCAAGCGACAGGTCGGCGCCCCGGCTCAGGCACCTCACAAATTCTTCGAACTCTCAGTAGCCCCATCCGTCCCTATCTGGGAGGGTATTTGTCCTACGGGCAGAGATGACTGTGAAGTTTTTCCTATGGGCTTTTATCAGGTAATCGAACTTTTATGAATAAATTACTTTGTGGCACTATCGAATGATGAAAGGAGGGAGCGCCATTATTTCACCGTCTAATATCAAGCTGGAGATTTTTGGGCTTGTCGGCAAGTACGTAGCGGCTAGATTAATAGTATGCTTCTATGACTGCTAAATCCGCTGTATGTTTTCTCCAAACGAGTGGGATGGCTGCAGAATTTCAGTAATATAAAAACTGCATGGTTAAAGGAGCACTATATAGCATTTTTGTTTTGGTAAGCAAATGTGCAACGATCTATAAAAGGTCTTTTGTTTTTAATTATGATGCACATAAAAGGGTATTTAAAAATTTTCACTTCCTTGACAAATAATAACAAATAATAATAAATGAAGACAAATAATATCTGTATACTGCTTAGGAAAATCTATGTTTTATTTTAGGATAAAAATACCAGCTTTATGGACATAAGGGACATTTGTATTCTATCAAATCCTTAAATTCAAATGAGCTTTAATCAAAATTCAAAAATCGTCATCAACATGAAAGTTACCGGTGACTGAGCGTCGAAAGAAACATTTCCGGGAATCTTCACTTTCGGGCTATCTGATTGGCTAACTTATGCGAAAATCAGTTCCTTTGCGAAAAACGTCATGGGAAAAAGCTGAAAGTGAAAGATTTTTGACACAGTCGTAAAATATTTTGCGTACGTAGCCGGGACATTGGTTTTAGCGTGACTTTTTTGGGTAGGCATCCTCCACTGGTAGGGGAAGAAGAATCTCGTTTTTCGGAAAAGTTTCTTTCACGATCACGCGCCGTTAGATGAGATAGCCCTCTTAGTAGTACTGGATTCTTGCCATTAACAGAGCTCGGAGATTCAATTATGTACTCTATGCTTTCGCGCTTGGATTATAGGGTGTGATGATGCACCCATGTCTCGTCACAGGGGACAATTTTATGCAAAAATGCTTCTCACTTTTTCTTTAAAACGAGTTTGAAGCAACTGAGAAACGTGAACTGCAGATTCTTTATCATTATTCAGTGAAGACGACGGGGATAAGTTTGATTTGAAACACGCTCATGGGCTTCCTTGAATTCTTTGCATTAAACTTTCACTCTTGATTATGAAAGATTACCTTTCTCGAACTGGGCCTGCAATGTGCGATAAATTTTGCCTGGTTTAATGTTTTCACATGGTGAGGAAATTTATAATTGCACTTTACTCAATAGAGATACGCATACACTTCTCACTCATCGTGAGAGCTATTAAACGAAGCACGGGGCAAGCCGACTGGCTTAGTTTCCTTATTCTAGGCAACCCAACCTAACGACCTCAACTGTCCAATCACACACAAATGCTCTTCCTGAAGTTCAGCTAATAAAGGCTTGGTCATGTCTGATCGTCCTACGTATAACATATATATATATATATATATCATCAACCATAAACATCATCAAAGGGGCAAATAGCAAAATAAAAAATGAACAAAAGATTTCATAGCTAACGTTATCATGGCCAACTTCCAGGATCTTCAGGAATTGTGAAGACGATGTCGGTAGCCACAAGTAAAAATACTAAAACACTGTGATAAATGGGTGTGAAGCTCAAAATGAATCATACTATTCATCAGTACTTTTCACTTCTTTCTTTTCAAGCACAGTCTCACGTTGCCTGCTGTGCTAAAAACAAATCTCACGAGAAAGGGATAGGAAGAAAAGTTTTCCCACACAAACATACATTCTATTTATAGCAGCATGCCTTTCTTTCATCATCTTGCTTATCGTACTAAATACACATTAAATAATGAAAACTTTCGTTTAGCGTAACCTTTGTTTTTAAGCAATAATTTTCTGCGGCAGGTATTTTAAAACACATTTCCGTAGCTTTCTTTCAGTTGTTCAGCGTAATCAAGAAATTCTAATACAGAATTTTAGCAATCTAAGGAAAGCAATATATTCGTAAACTTAACCATTATACCACATCAACGAGTATAATGAATATTAGCATGCCTAGCATGATTCCACTTAAATGAAACTGAACTGAAAAAAAGTATTTTTGTAAATTTCTGTTTTTAACCTTCGTGTTTTGAAATAATATTTTTCTTGTATACAATTAGGGATTTTTATTATTAATACACTTCAGAAATATGGAAAAGTGAAAAAATAATTATGTTTAGAAATTAATAACTTTTTAGAATTATTTTTACCTTTAAAATGATAACATTGCAGTGTACTGTTGTGAACAATTATCAATGATAAATTGAAATTAATAGGTACAGTGATTTAGTCAACTTAAAATTACATAGGTTCAGTAATGTACACTTCATATAACATGGATAAATGAGTTATACTACTTACAGCTTCCTATTTCTAAAGGACAGGCTTGCGTATCCAATGGGTATTTTCTGAGATGCATTGGGCAACTGGCTTTGACAGTCAGTCTACATAAAAAATGAGCCTATTAACATATTGCGTGTATAACGGCTCCTTAGCGACTGAAAATTTTTAAGATTTCTGAAGATTTTTCTTACCTCATGGAATATTTGAGTTGACCATCTTTTCGAAGTCGTATGAATTTATTTGGAACGGTGACTTTATGGAGATATGAGCTTTTACCATTTAAAAAAAATGTATCTGGAATCCAAACTTTTTGAAGAAATTTCCAATCCATTGAAAGTACATCCTTATGAGCGTGAAACCGAAGCCTTTTATCATACCAGGTTTGACGGAAGTAACAATCCATGGAGTAGATCTTCAAGTAAAATGAAAAAAAAAAAAAGAAAGAAAGAAAGAAATACAGTTTTCAGAGACACAGAACTGTTCCTCAAAGAAAACGTTTTACATACATTTAAATTGAAATCACTTCTAAACTTGGAGTTTCGAATATACTATCACAAGATTTTTTCTGCTGTCAAAACAACGTCTTCTCGAAAATAAAAGCTTAAGGCTCTGATAGTTCCAGAAATTAATGAATTTACTCAAAAAACTGATTTAAAAAGTAACTTATACTACTTTTAAAGAATAGTCATTTCCTTCTGTTTAGAGAACTTTATTTTGCTATAGCTTGTATATTCCTTTCTGATTTAAAGTCTATATTTATTTGATTTTCTTAGTATAGGTACTAAGTATCCTTAATGTTTGCTAACTTAACTAATCAATTAAAATATATATGATATCAGAAGTTTTTCTGTCTTTACGTGTTTTAAATTTTGTTCTTGGCTGCCATATGTAAAATCAAAATTCTTATATGTTTTCATTACCTGAGGCTTAATTATAATTTTTTTAACTGAAAATTCTGTTTTATGGTAGTCCCATTTAGTAAGCATTCCAATATTCAAAATTAAACCAGAGGATTTTTTTACAATAACAAGTTCTACATGTGATAAAAATGTGAATAAGTAGTGAATTTTATAGTATCCATTTTGAGGTAATGAAAAATCATTAGAAATTAATCTGTTGGGGGAAATCGCATTAAATATTAATTTTAGAGAGAAATTTTCATCTGCAAGCAATTCAAATGACGACTACACTGCCTTGTGGGGTCCCACCCTTTTATCTAAGGAATCTCGTGAACAGCTAAGCGAATAATCGCTTTAGTTCAGGAACAGAGACGTAAACTCAAGAAGGGTTAATTACCCTTTATTGCTCAAAATAAGAATTAACACAGTCAGCCCCTTTCTCAGGGCGCACAGCAAAGTCTCCACTTGGGCTTGAATTCAAAATAATAAGAATTAATTAATGCTTAACTAAAAAGATATAGCCGAAGCTATCAAAAGTCTAAGTAGTTGACCCCTAAATATCAATTAAGCTAGCGAAGCTATTGAGGGCCTGAAATACGGCCGAGCGTAGTGACAGCTTAGAGAGAGATGTAGCCGAAAGGTAAACATGCGCTAGTCAGAAACTCTGAGGCTCTCTATCTCAGTCAGTGGAACTTCGACTTAAATATTTCTCTTACTCATTTGCATTAAACGCGATTCTAAAAACACATTCTGGTAGGAAATTGTAAGCTGAAAATAGAAGGACAGGAAAGTAGCTTAAACTAAAGATAACCGTTAAAAACTTAAAATAAACCTTACCACCTAATTGACTTGACTGCTATAAAAGTGTGTAAATATGTAGTAGTGAGATCTGAAAATTCGCTAATTTGTGTATTGACAGTAAAACGTTGAGACACTATGTTACCGTATAACTGAACGTCTTCTTTCTCTTAAGAAAATTTGAGAAGATTGCACCTCGTTAGACGATCGTCAAATTAAAACTCAAGAAAAACATCAGTCATACTCTAATTCTTAATTTAAGCAGATATATCAGAAACTATCTACCGATTTCTATAGCACAATGAAAGGATTCCCTCCGCAAAGGACCTGAAACCAACACTCAGTCGACGTTCAGTCTTTATGTGGCTTCCATCCAAAATTACAATCCTTCAGGACAGTTGGTCTTCCACATCTATGTTACATTTGGACTGGGACATCTTCAGCAATAAAAGAATGGGAAATATCCATGAGGAAAATAGTTAGAATGTCATCAAACCAAGCAGGTTCCTCTTACGTTAAAATAATAACTTCAAGTTGAAATTTTTCAGAAGCTGGTTACTGATTTCGGCAATGCAATTATGCCAGTCTCCGGAGATGAAATCCTGAGTTCAAAGCCGAACTGAAAATTTCAGCTTTACTAAGATTAAAGAAGAAGATGGTTAATTTCTACCCCTTTTAAAATTTGGAAAATTATGTTTGCTAGGAAATAATCAAGGTATCTCATACAAAATCTCGTTTACAAGTGGTTCGTAAAACACCAGCAATTTTCCCGGTTTTTGTTCCCACATTCTTCCCGTTATTTCTAGCTTTTTTTCTTTAGATAATTCTCTCCGAAGACATTCCTCTCTGTAACTGATAAATCTTGTTACATTCTGTAAATAACTAAGCCACTGAAATATAAATTTTGGATATCTTAGAGAACTGTGTAAATAAGTTTAATCAGCTTCGAAACTGATCATTAATTTAATCACAGTTTTTCCTGCCTTTGCGTGTTTTAAATTTTGGTCTCGGCTGCCGAATGTAAATAAAAACTCTTATATGTTGTGTTTTTATATTGTTATATGCAAATATCTTTTTTTCACGAAACGTTTTAGATCCATTTAGTAGACATTTGAATAATTAATGAACAGGGAATGAAGTTTAATGTCTTCAAAAACTGAAGAAAATTAAATAAATTCAAAGATAAAGATATATCAAAGATAGATGAAAGATAACTCATGTCTTAAAAGGTTTTACTTCTTAACATCAGGTTCCCATTTGTGGAAAACGCGAATATTCTTACTCTAAATAATATAAAGAAAAAGGGAACTTAGTTGTTAATTTTGAGGTGAATAATATTTATAATGCATTTACACCTTTATGGAGGTGCATTTTCTGAACTAAGGAAAAAAAATTAGAAGATTTTGATATAAATGTAGATATCAGATTAGAACATTTTAAAGGTTTCAGATTATATGGTATTCTATGTTTAATTCTAAACGAAACGCTACTCGAAATGACTGTTTGCAAAAGGAAATCTAAAAATGCCTAAATTACGGTCTGTTTTCTAATACACATTAAATTGGCTAGAAACCTTTTTCTCTCACATAAAAATATTATTAACACATTTATTATTATTAACAGGGAGCAGTTAATCCTCAGGTCATTTTATGGACGACAAATCTCGTAAATGAATGGTAATCTGATAGATCATTTCCACAGATCTGGTAGATGATTGTATGGAAAATGAGAGTATTAACCGAATGGTTTGGCCAACGGGATCTCTAGACTTGAAGCCCTATAAAACATACCTGGGACTCTCATGCGACTGGAACTGAAACTCACCTCATCCCTTCAAGGATTTGAAACAGCGCTAAAACTTCCAAGACCTGACCAACCGACTGCCACAGAGACTCATAAACTGCCCCATTTCCAGTAAGAAAGTCATACATCTCTCACAGCTAGAGCAAAATGCTGTCAAGTTGTGACAACTGCATGATTCTTAGAAAAGACCATACCACTTTCTTTCGATTTTGCAACGTATGTTTTAGACCTTGCTGTGTCGATCAGCTTTACGCACGGCAATATGAAGCATGACTGTTATATACATTTTTATGTTATAGCAACTTATGTCGATACCATATTTTATTAAAATTTATCTATTCGTTCTGGAGATAATCGAACAAATGTGAAAGCTGTCTTAATTTTCAACACCAGTATATTGTTCATGTTATCTTTTCCAATTATGGAATGAGTCGAAGATCAGAATTAACAACTTGAATAATGCTCCTTCAATGTTCAATTAATGTTCCTTCGTCCTATAAAGTTTGCATTTATAATTCTAAAACTAAAGAAACTGTTATCATCTCTAAAATTTAGCAAAAAACAACCCTAAATTGACTTTAGTTTTACTGAATGGTTTTATAAACTTTGAAAGAATTTGATACTAATCCCTCTCCTTCAAGCAGAGAAAATATCTCGCAATTACTATTTTATAAATCTAAATCAATCTAGGTTGAATTTGGGAGATTTTAAATTCGGAGTTCTCTTCTTGCATCTGCTAACTGCTGTTTTATTTCTGATAAGGGAAATAATATATCTTACATATGTTGTTTCAAAAGGATTATGTGACTAAATACTTATTGAATAGTTAGTCGTAGGCCAACGGTTACAGTTCAAGAATTAAATCAAGTACGGCAAGATTTCACGCTATGATATGTTTGTCCGTGTGGTACCTTTTATTGAAACGAAAAAATTAAAATCTTTTAAAGACCTACAAAGGACATGCCTTTTAGTAAGCTGTTCCTTAGAATGCTAAGGATTTTTTAGGGCAGGAAAGAAGTTTTTAGTATGTAAAAATGGAACTGAAAAGAGTTATCAAAATTATAGAAAATATGGCATTTTCACTTAAAGTGAAAATGTCAATTTGAAAGTTGGTATGAAACAGAATTATATGACATAAAAAATTTCAGAATTTCATTATTTTTATAGTTGAAAATGAAAAACCCCTACTTATATATTTATGCTTTCTTGACATAAAAGTTTTTTTTTTCCGAAATTTATATTCGAAAACTTAAATGCATAAATTTCTGACCTCCAAAAGTTTGATTAAGGATATGCCTGATAGTTTAAGTATATGAGGATTGCTTTTTTTCTTCAATATTTAGCTAAAACATTTTCAAAATAATAAGACTTTTCCTACGCGACCTACACAAAAATTAAATGTCGTATACTTTTACTGAGGGGTGTCGCATGAAGGAAATTCTCATAGTCTGAAAGCCTATATTTTTTTCAGATTTCTTAATTTTAAATTGTAGCTTTACGACCATTCTTCCTTCATTTAATAGTGCAATCATTTTGAAATATTTTGAATACAATTGTTTTTATTTACGCTGGGATAATTGAACAAATATTTAAAATTTTGTTTTTTTCACATTCTTTCCGTAAATTGTGTATGCTGAATAAATCATGCACTAATAAGGATCTCTGTCTTATTGGCAATCTTATTTAAGATCACTTATTGCATACTAACTATGAAAATTTATCATTTTGTAACTTAATAATGAATGTGAAGTAATGAAGGTATGGTTAAGTAATTAGACATTTTAAAGAAGTTAAGGATACACTTATTTGTGCACAAAATTTCATATTTAGATGGAAAGCCATAGACATTAAATAGGAAAACTTTGACGATTATACATAAAAGATTGCACATTCGATTATAGTTGGTTGGTTGGTTGGTTGGTATTTTTAATGGCACAAAACCTTGAAGATTATTATGCGCCAGACGAATTATGAATAAAGTTCAAAAGTACAAACACATTGTATTGGATGAATTGTTGAAATGAACCTGGAATGCTGATGAAGGCATCCGGAAATGGCTTTGAGAAAAGCTCTGGCAACAGGTAGAGTACGTTAAAAGGAAAAACTTTAAATCATATGGTAAAAGGAGATGTCCTTTAAAAACTTATGATGTTGATGAAACTTATGATGTTTCTTCGAATGAGATCTGTTGAGTTAAAATTCGTAGAGTTAAAATGTCCTTTAAAAACTTATGATGTTGATGAAACTTATGATGTTTCTTCCAATGAGATCTGTTGAGTTAAAATTCGTAGAGTTAAAATGTAATTCACGTTTCTGACTAAAAGCAGGACAACAGGTAGAGTACGTTAAAAGGAAAAACTTTAAATCATATGGTAAAAGGAGATGTCCTTTAAAAAACTTATGAGGTTGACGTGGGGGTTTCTTCCAATGAGATCTGTTAAGTTAAAATTCGTTGAGTTAAAATGTAGTTCACGTTTCTGACTAAAAGCAGGACAGTAGGTTAAGATGTGATTCACTGAAGTAGGAACGTTGCAGGTGCCACAGATAGGCTCATTATCTCCCTTCAAGAGATACTGATGAGTCAGCCTGCAGTGTCCAATTCGTAGGCGAGTCAACAGTACATCCTCCTTTCGATTCCCTTTTGATTCCCAATACTCCAGATTGGGTTTTACCTGCCTTAATTTGTTCAGAGTCTGGCATTCCCAGAGTTCTTGCCACCTGGACAAGATCTTTGTTCTGATGTACTTCTGTATGTCTGTAAAAGGGACATCATTATCGAAGGGAGTATCAGCAGATTTTGCAGCGATATCAGCGAGTTCATTACCTTTGATGCCAGCATGTCCAGGCACCCAGCAGTACATTACAGAATATCCTGCATTTCTCAAATGGAGGTGAGTCTTTAAAATTTCCAAGATCATAGGGTGGTCAGTGTTTGCATTAATTGATTCAAGGGCGCTCAGTGAGTCAGAGTAGATGATGAATTTTCTGCTGTTCTGCTTGGAGATAAAGATTAAGGAGTTCAAAATGGCAAATGTTTCTGCAGTAAAGACAGATGCAGCCTTATGAAGTTTACTACTCCTGATTACTTTATCGCAAACAAAAGCTGCCCCGACATGATCGTGATTCTTTGAGCCATCAGTGAAAATTGCTTTATAGTTAGAATAGCTGTTTCTATGGTCCAGGAAAATTTGTTGGTATTGGACGTCGTTGGTACTGCTCTTCTTAAGTTCTCCAAAGATGTTGAGTAGGTGAATATTCACTTCTTGCCAGGGAGCAATACCGAAAAAGGTAGAACTTTTGGGAATCAGATCTTTTAGGTTGAATTCTTCAATGAGTGAGTGAATGCGGAGATCAAAAGGAGGGATACATGAAGGGCGTGCATGGTAGTTACGCCAGTACTGATCAGATGTCATGAATCGTGCAGGATGTTCGGCATGCGACATTATTTTATAGTGAAGATCTATGGACAACTGCTTGCGTCTGAATTTCAGAGATGGTTCGAAACAGATGGCGTATAAGCTTTGTACTGGAGATGTTCTGAAAGCTCCGCAGCAAATCCGTAGCGCTTGGTGATGGACTGGATCTAATTTCAGTAGCGCAGAAGGTCTTGCTGATCCATAGATAACACAGCCATAGTCAAGTTTGGAACGGATTAAAGCTCTATAAATGCGGAGCATAGAACAACGTTCTGCTCCCCATGAAGTATTGGCCAGGACTTTCAGAATGTTGAGAGCTTTAGCACATTTTTTCTTTAGATTTAAGATATGTGGAAGGAAGTTGAGCTTTCTGTCAAAGATAACACCCAAGAATTTTGCTTCTGGCTCAACGCGGATCGGAGAGCCGTCAAGATGCAGCTCTGGATCAGGATGTAGATTTCTTTTGCGGCAGAAGTGCACGCAGACGGTCTTCTGGTTGGAAAATTTGAACCCATTGCTGTTGGACCACTTTACAATTCTGTTAAGAGCAATTTGGAGTTGTCTCTCAATGTATCTCATATCTTGACCGTGACAGTAGATCATCAGGTCATCAACATATAGGGAACCACGCACTGTGGGAGGAAGTTCTTTTAAAATGGAATTAATTTTTAGGCTGAAAAGAGTAACACTAAGCACTGAACCTTGGGGTACACCTTCTTGTTGTATAAAGGTTTGAGAAAGCACCGGGCCAATCTTGACCTGGAAAGAGCGGTGTTTCAGAAAGTTTTGAATAAAGATAGGTAAGTTACCTCTCAACCCTGTGCTGTGGAGGTCATGAAGAATTCCATGCCGCCAAGTTCTGTCATATGCCTTCTCCATGTCAAAAAAGATTGAAACCAGATGGTTTCTTTTTACAAATGCATTGCGTATTGCAGTTTCTAAAAACAGGACATTGTCCAGTGAAGATCTTCCCTTACGGAAACCACTTTGGTGGGGCGATAGGCAGTGGTTAGTCTCCAGATAGTAGGTGAGACGGTGATTTACCATTTTTTCCATGATTTTACAAAGGCAGCTAGTGAGGGCAATGGGGCGGTAATTTAAAGGATTTTTCGGATCTTTGCCGGGTTTTGCTATAGGGATTACAAAGGCCCTGCACCAGGCGGTAGGATAAAGTTGTTCCTTCCATATCTTATTATACAGAGCGAGAAGGACCAGTAGAGATTCATAGGACAGATGCTTTATCATCAAATAACTTATGCCATCAGGGCCAGGGCAGGTCTTATCAGTGCGAGATATTACACTTCTTAATTCAAACATGGTGAGATCTTTATTATAGGATTGTGCATTAGGATGGGAGAAGTCGATTTGGGTCTTTTCCAAGCGCGTCTTTGTGGGCAGAAATTCTTTTGAGTAATTGTTACTGTCAGATACAGCAGCAAAAGTATCACCTAAAGCATCGGCGATTTCTTCTCTAGTGCTTATCAACTTTCCATCTTTTTCTAGAGCAGAGAGGGGATAATCATTGTAAAGTCCAGAGGCTTTGCGGACTCTTTCCCAAACCTGTTTGCTAGACATTGAGGAGGTAATAGTAGACACGTAGGCTGCCCATGATTTTCTCTGACTTTGCCGTCTCACTTTCCTAGCATTCGCCTTAGCTTTTTTAAAGGCCAGAAGGTTTGCCAGTGTTGGGTATCGGCGAAAGATACGCCAGGCTTTCTTTTGCTCTCTCATAGTTTTATGGCAATCACTGTTCCACCAGGGTTTAGGGAACTTTGGGAACTTTGTCGAGGACTTTGGAATACAAAGTTCAGCTGCTTGTACAATAGTATGGGAGATCATTTTTACTGCTGTATTAATGTCCACATCATTGACCATTTCTTCTGTCAGCACAGCGCAAGAGACAAAAAGATCCCAATCAGCTTTATCATAAAGTAAGCGGGGTTGTCTTGAGATCACAGACTTTCCTGCGATATTTACAATCACTGGGAAATGGTCACTATCGTAAAGATTCTCCCCTACACTGAAGGAGCAAAGGGGGAGTAGAGATGGAGAACAGAGCACCAGATCAATTGCATGAAATGTTCCAGTCGGCTGATGAAAGTAGGTGTTTTCTCCGTTATTAAGCAGACAGATAGAATGATCCTCCATTAGCTGTTCGATCTGCCGGCCCCTTGAATTAGTGTCTCTGCTTCCCCATAAGGTACTATGTGCATTGAAGTCACCTAAAAGCAGAAAAGGTTCTGGGAGCTGCTCTGTTATATTGTCTAGATCTCGCTGATCTACATGCTCATGTGGGGGTAAATAGATAGTGCATACTGAGATTGAAGAACGTAAATTAATCTGAATCCCCACAGCTTGAAGGGAGGTCGTCAAAGGAAGAACAGTGTACGGGTGATTGTGGGAGATGGTAAGGCCCACACCACCACAGGCACGATCCCCAGATGGGTTGTCCCTTCTTACTGTGGTGTATCTCCGTATCTTAGCATGGCTGCTTGGTTTTAACAAGGTCTCTTGAAGTGCAAAGCAGGCAGGTTGGTAGATGTTGATTATATCCTTGATATTATCCAGGTTTTGACGGAAACCCCGGCAATTCCACGAAATAAATGTACCCATTATGGATGCCTGTTTTGGCGGTGTTGTTTTTTTGATTTTCGAGGCAGAAGGTGTTTCGGGAGGGATAACCCTTCTTCAACATCCATTTCATCTGAGTCATCTAGGCGTCCTGAACTCATGCTTGCGATAGAACTTTGACTGGGGGTCCTGGGTTTTTGCTTATTTTTCTCCTTGATATCATCTCTTTGTTTGTTCTGTTGGACATCCTGTTTTCCCTTGGATGTAGTCACCGGTGCACTAGTTTCAGCATCAGGTTTTTTCCCTGATTTTTGGTTTCTAGGATCTACTGTCACTGCTAGTTCTTTTTTCTGTGCGGTAACTGTAGTTTGCGTTGATATTGATCTGAATGATTTAGTTGCAGATGCGTAAGATTTATTAAGTTTTGGCTGGTTAGAGAGAACAAGTCTTCTAGCTTCTGCAAATGATATCTTTTGTGTAACTTTAATGTTTTGAATTTGTTTTTCTGTCTGCCATTTCGGACATGATCTTGAAAAGGCTGGGTGTTCGCCTTTACAATTTATACATAAGAGGGCAGCAGAGCAGCCTTCACTGGCATGTCCTACGATGGAACATCGAGCACACGTGAGGCTGCCGCGACAAGAGGTCTTTCCATGTCCAAAGCGCTGACATTGGAAGCAACGCATTGGATTCGGTATATACGGCCTGACTGAACAGTTTAGGTATCCAGCTTTGATGTTTTTCGGCAAGTTAGGAGACTTGAAAGTAAGTATGACATGTTTAGTGGGAATGAGTTGACCGTCTTTCCGTATTTTGATCCTACGAGCACCGCACACGTTTTGATCTGCCAACTCTTTAACGAATTCCTCTTCAGTTACTGATAGTAAGTCTATTTCAGAGATTACTCCTCGGGACGAGTTCAGAGTATTATGTGGTTTAACTTCAATGTTTGCTTGTCCTAATTTGGTTAGTTTCAAAAGATTTTCAGATTGTTTTCCGGACGCAGTTTCAATCAAAAGGTCTCCAGATCGAAGTCTCTTAATATTTTTCAGTTCTCCTACAGAAGACAAAAGATGTTTGTTTATTACAAAGGGTGACATTTTTTTCAATTCTTCGGAGCTGGTAATAATTAAGAAACGTGGACAAGATAGATCTGATACAGTGCTTTCTATGTCACTTCTTAGTCTTTTGGTCACAGTCGGAGTATCGGATACATTGTTGGAGCAAGAAGGTATCATAGCATTCATATTGAAATGGAAAAAGATTCGGGTCCGACCGCCCCACCCACCATGGAGCCCAACAAGGGGACGCAGATTTCTACGCCAGGGCTAGCCGGACCTATACGCAGACTGAAGTCCCACAGTCGGCTTTCCCGAAAGCGGGTACTCCCGAGAGCTTGTCCCCAAGCCACTGACACTAAGGACTAGTGACCAGCCGGTTGACACCTGTGAGGACGACAAAGTGCCTCCCGTTTAACTGAAGCGGAGGCCAAAGCAGTGTGTTGGGGACAGTACCTCGCCCCTCAACTACCAGGACCCTCTTTTCCAGTGACACGGGTCTCCACGCACGGCAAACACGTGGGCAGTTTTCTCGTCACTCAAGAACCAGAGACAAGGGCTGTTCCAGTCTCTCATAACGAGCCCCAACCTCCGAAGAGGAGAACCACAAGGGAGAAAGAAAGGAAGAAAGCTTCAGCTCAGAGCAGAGGAGACGGGAAAGAGGATAGATCACTGGGGCTCCAGGATTGTGACACCCGTCTCACCAAGAAGATGATCCCCTGAAGGGCTAGGGCACCTCGGGATTGCCACACCCGTACTCACAAAAGTGAGCCCCTGAGGGGCATTCGATTATAGAATAGGTAAAAATAAATAAAATAATAAGTTACTTGCTATCATTTAGTACCTCAAAAATACCTTAGCAGATATTAGAGTAAAATTATTGAGAATATTTTTTAGAAAAAATCCATTAGACTACCACTAATTCACTATCAGATTTGGTAAAGACTACCATACCTGTAAAATACTGCACTTCGTAATTAGTAGTAAAACAGGAATTAAAGAAGTTAGCACTCAATTTCGAATGGATGGTCTAATTAAAAGCATAGGTTGAACAGAAAGGAAAGAATTTCTCAACACAGGTCAAAATGATAAACTAACTATGTGATAAAAATAGCGGTATTCGAAATTAAATGCAATATAGCTTACGAAGGAAACTCCTACAAATATAGGCCAAGCTATTTTTACATAAATCATGATTGTTATCATATGAAAAACCGATATGCAAGTAGAACAGCTGCAAGATATCCCCTATATTCTCTTCTCAATTTCTGAGACCAACTTATTAAATACTCAAAGCATTTGAAGAAAACTGATGATATCAAATTTAATAGTAATTATTGTTGGTATACATTGTTTGAAGAAAACAAAACATGGTTATTGATCCAAGACCTTTAATTCCAACAGTCAAAAATCGAGATTGATCCGTGATGGAGATGCACTGCAGCGTCACAGGCGCGTCCTATAAACTTAAATCTTTTGTGGTGATATTCCCTTTGTTCAATTCACACACTCAAGAAACCACAAAATATGCTATTAATTTGGCTTTGGGAATAAATTTAAATTTCCAGTAAGATTACAAGTCGAAGTATATGACGTATGATAAAAATATGCGGCCTTTGCCATTGTGAGCAATAACTGAACATCTCTGCCCAGTTCCAAGGCATAACATCATTGAAATCTTGCATTATGTACTAAGAAAGTAAAAAAAAAGTGTAGAATAACGAGAAAAGATAATTTGAACAATGCCCTGCAAGAAGAACAAGAGAAATTATAAGTATCATATTGCACTGCTGCAAAAATAAGTGGAATTTGTGCCGTGATGATTGGACGTTGTTAAAAGAGCTAAAGGTCATGTAACTAAATTCTAGAACTAATATTTATTTATAAGCTGAAAATAGCGTGAAGAAATATTTTAGCATCATTCTCAATTTTTCGCGTTTCATTCAAATTCAATTTCAAGTTGCATTTTCCTTATAACTGATACGAATGGATGCATTTATGAGGTATATAGAATGACACATTTATTGCAATTAATCGGAATTGATTTCTTGCTTTTAAAGCCGTACTTAGGAAAATTTACTTAGGAAAATTTTGGGTGTATTCTCAATTTTCGCAGTCGCTGTTTATACGTGTCCAGCAGTCATCACTTTATTAACTTAAAGCTTAATCGTCTTTTTTTTATCCTATTAGTCTTTAAACTGAAATAAACATTAAATGGTTTTACAAACAACTCGATGCATAAAATACAATTCTAACATACATTCCAATTATGAAATATTCACACAGTAAGCACAAATTTAGTGTTTTCTTACCATTTCTGTTTCTGATATTGGACCAAAACTCCTAATTTCTATATCTGTTTGAATCACCGTTGGATCCCCTTAGTAAAAATAAAATTGAATTTTATAATAAACTTTGTTAAATATACATGTAAGAAGATTTCACTTGGTTAATTTGGAATCAAGAATTTACAGTTAACGTAAATAGTTTCAACTAAACTCAGAAATATTTTTATTCTAAGAATAAGTATTTGCATTGCAAACATAATATTTTCTAAATTAAACGAAATAAAGAATGAAGGAAGAGTTTTCTTTTAATGTTATTGTGATTAATAACAAAATAGTATATCATTATAAAATTTTTAAGAGAGAAAAGCTATTCCACAAGATGTTCCAGATTAAGCCGCCAACCGCAGAAAGTGAATATTACGACCGAAAATAAGCAAAAAGTGTCTTATGGATGTATAGTAGGAAACATGAGGGTTAAGGGTACTAAAGTAAGGGTATTATGTGACAACCTCTGGTATTTCTTTAAACATTAACATCCTTTTTTCTAGAATTCCGACAAAGTATTGAAGACATTGTCCACCAGATCCACAATGCATCGTATGGAACCGGCAGCTAGACGACTAATATGCAATTTAACTATGTAACTTAAAAGCAACATGTTTCCTGCTGTATGTTTACAGAACACCTTTTGCTTATCTTTGGTCACAGAATACTGGTATTTGGCTAATTTATTATGGGACACACTATAGATTCGAAGGCAAACTTAAGCTGAAAGCTGTACCAAAACTATATATCTATCAACAGAACTATCTTTTTAAAATTTCTTTCAACTGAAAATTATGTTTTACAAAGTTTTTTTATACATAAAGCAGATCAAGTTTCAAACAACGTGAAAAGCTGATTAATTCAAACAGATTATTCTGAAAACAATTATCAAAATTCATTACCATTTTTATCAAACTCTCCTTAAACAAGTTGTTTTAAGCATTCAGAAGAAATTTACGAAACAAATCAAATTAAAATTATATAAATTAGGGCAATGTGATATCTTTTTAATGCTTGAATAAAATTTTTTAACAGGAACATAAAAAAAACGTTTTTTTAAAGAAAATATAATATTTCTTCACATTCATTTAGTTTCAGTACATATACATATATAATTCGCAACGACAGAAAAGTGTGCGTATATGCACTCGCGTGTATACATACAAACACTAATTGTATATTTTACTATTTCCTTCAATATAAGATATAATAAATATACTTTTTTCAGAAATACACCAGTCGCCCAGAGTAAAATATAATCATGTATTTGTGGGCAAGATACATTATTTAGAGAAATTTATACTTAAAATTTATCTGTGTAGTGTAATGTAGGGTTTTGAACATGTAGATGGATGCAGTAAATCTTAAATATTATTGTATTTTGTACTGCTGTGTTTTGAAGTTGGTTACAGGTGTATAGCTGCTGAAGAATTTTAGTCCTACAGAAAAGTAACGCTTAATGCTGTCTGAATAACCTCCAAAAATGACTAGCCGTATTTGGTTTGTGCAATTTTTATACTGGTTTGCTAAAAATAGAAAAATATATTTCTTGATATAGAGAAGTTTTGAACATCTAAATAGCCTGAACATTTGGATAATAGCCACCATGCCTCACAACCGCTGCCTAAGGCATCATTGTTCAAACATTTTTCATGTGGAGACCTCTTTTATGAATTAGATTATTCTGCCGACTACTTAATTTTATCCCCTTCAGAAGCAAGTTTTTAGCGCATACCAGTATACTTATATTTTTAAAATACGATTAATTAAAATTCATTTAATTTTATACCGATATTTAAGTAATTAAATTTATAGACGAAATTAAATTTATAGACAAATATAGACACGTTTTAATAATTCAAGGCTGTCAGAGGTTAGGTAATCTTTACTTTATTAACTAAAAGCGAACTAATTGTTGGTCCTCACTTTAAGGAGTTGGACAAGCCTGCCGATCCTCGCACAGCTGTTCTGTGTTTAGATGTATGCTGGTAAGCTATAGACTGAGATCGGCATATACATGGAATCGATTTGAGTGCAGTCAAATTTGTTTTTAAGCTGTCCTTTTTTTATTCAGTTCTTTTTTGTGCGCTTTAACTTGCGCGATATTTTTATGCGGTATATGAGTTCCAATGGTGTTGGCATTATATCACCGTTGTAATGTTTTCTATCAGTGTACATATGTACACTGTAAGGCGCTGTTCAACTTTAGGCGCTATGTTAATTTGTTATCAACAGGTACAGCATGGTTCAGCAATTGCTTCGTACCAGAAGTTGAAACATGTTTGCTAATTGTTGACAATGCGCCAGGCCATCCTAGTTTAGAGCATCCTAATGTAATGTAGTGTTTCTAGCACCTAATACGACTTGCCTTATACAATCATCGTATCAGGGTATAATCGCAACTTTTAAGAGCCATTATGTGAAATAAACTTTCAGCCACATTTTTAAAACGGTCGAAAAGGATGGGATAAACCTGACTGAAGTTTGGAAAAAGATTTCGCTTTAAACCACGCTACTGTAGCAATTGCTCAAATAACTTTAAATTCGTGCTGCAGAGCAATTTGGCCTGAATGTGTCATTAATAGAAATGTAACAGAAAACGCATATTCGTTATCATCATAAATCCCTGAGTACATAACATCAGAGGAGAAAGTTTTGACACTTTCAGCGAATATGACCTTGTCGAAATGATCAAAGACGAAACCGTCAATGATAGTAACATTACCAATAACTTGACAGATTATGAAGATTGACAAGAAGAACCTGATTCTATGACAGCGGATAAAATATATGCAGGGATTCAGCTCTGTAACAAATTTGAATAGCATTTCCTCAAAATGGATAACGATTCCGAAAGGAGTTTGAAATTCCAAAGAACTTCGATCATGTATATCTGGCTATCGTGATGTTTAGAAGCAGCTGGTAAAACGAACGTCTTTACAGTAACTAAAAATAAATCAATCGTAATATCTTCAAGTGACGAAAGCGATTTTGTCCCAGTTCATCATAAGAAGATTCGCGTTTTGGAGTACGACGAGTAACAATGAATTCTATGCATTTTGAAAATTTCTGCATGTGTAAAATGATAAATTAATTTTCTTTAAAAATGCTTCCATGTATAATTTAATTCTTTATTTTGTTTGAAAGCACTTTCTCACTATTTCGTAAAACTTTCACATGTTTCCTAAGTGCGACTTTTTTTATACGGTCCCCCTTCACCCCACACAAAACGAAATTCTCTAATATGTGGTAAATATTATTTGTTATAAGTATTTATGAATTTTCTGAATATTTTTTTTGTACGGTTTCTTTTACGCGGTCCCTATCTAACGCGCAATAACAAGTTTGAGTGCAGCTTTTTTTTTTTTTTTTATATAGTTTGTGATGAAAACTGTTTAACTGAATTATAGTAAATTTTCTAATTGTAATGAGCCCAGCGGCTCCAGATGTGCTGTGAAGCGATGGTAAGAAGCATCGCACTCATAATGCTTTAAATCCCTGCTTTGTTGACAGCGGCTCCCTGTTTGTTAATGACACTAGAGTGGGAAGTCCATAAGTAGGCTAGTAAGTAAGAAATTTCATAAAGTGTCGGTCTTGGAAGAATAAGTGATAGACGATTAATTTCAAACTCTGAGACTTTCACCTTGAATGTGGTATACGCTGTTTATTTGACTTTTATTTCTGGTCTTTTTTATAAATCTAAGAGGATCATAAAGTCAGACTTCGAGGACCATAGTTTGAGAAACGCTGGCCTTAGGAAAACGCATAATCCTTTTGATACTTCAAATTAAGGATATAAAATGCATAACACAGTCTCTATGCCCTGAATGAATATTGTAATTGATTCTAGCTTATTTGAAGTTGCTTGAAAAAATGTGCTATTCATTTTTATTGATAAATCTTTCTAAAAAGGATAAAATAGCACTATTTAATTCAGTATAAATTTGAATAGGAACAAATTAAAGGTTACATTGCAAATTATATTTACACTTCAGAGAACTCAACTCTAAATCCAACCAGCTGATCAAGCTTTTGTAAAACTTATCCGCTATATTAGTGACAGTGTTTCTTTGCTTTGTAAATTATTAAATCTTCGTCAAAATATTACTTTTATTTAAGAAAACTGTTTCTCGTTTTAAGATTGTTTGGAATAGAACTGATGAATACATATTGTAATTAAAGCGAAAAATTGCATCGTGGGAAAATGGACGAAAGGAGGAAGCAGAAAGAATTATAGTAAATTAAAAATACGCCTTTTAAAGATTAAATAATACATCATTTGCCTATTACTTCATGCATTAACTAATTTTAAATTATTTTCCGCACTTATCAATATTTTGTTAAACATTTCTGAAAATTACAAGCAGATGCTAAATGCTTCCTCGTTTTCCTACATTTTTAAGTTACTTTGCTCGTACAAGTCAAAGACACACATTCGCAAATGAATCCTTCTGTAATTTATACCTATACTGAGCAACAGTCTAAATGTATTCCAAGTAAAAACAATCAATATTTACTAATCCGCTTATGAATAACAGGAACGTAACAGTTTAAAAGCTGTTCATTACTTTATCATTTAATACGATTTATAATAATTTGCTGTAAGGAATCAATGAAATACGATTTATAGCAGTATGTTTAAGTAGTGAAAATAGGCGCATACTATTATTTCGTCTTGGTTATTCATTGATTTTATGAGAAGTAATCCCTCTAGCATGTGAAAATGCTAATTAGATGCTTAAGTACTTGCTGAACAATTTATTAACATTTGATCACAAAACAGGATACTCATGTCCCTTTTATCTTAAGCACCAAATTTTCCGCAAATAAATGTATTTAACTTTAAAAATAATTTAACACAAGTTAAAATTTGGAATTTACTGTTTTCACCCGAATACATAAAAAAGTTGATTTTTTTTTAAATAGAATTTAATGTGTAATTTTTAGAGAGCTCTTTTCCTTCGCGTTTGCTTCAAGGTAAAGTGTTCTCCTCAGAGTTATGTAAAAAGTAACTAATTTAGGTATAAAGCAGCGTTGACAATATGAAGAGAAAGTAATATTGAGGTTTTAATTTATTTCTACTGGTAAAATGATTTTACATGTTTACAATATTCCGTAAGCGAAAAAATCTTCAGTTCCACAGAAAGTTAATTTACGAACTGAATTGTTCTATAATCTTTCATTTCAATCCATCAAATAATCATAAATTTACAAGTTTCCATTCTAAATATCATCCATCTGCTGCACTACGGATTATGAATCAAGTTCGGATTCAATTTAAATTAAAAAAAATAAGGCTTCACTGTTAAATACATAGCTTTCGCTTATCATTAGCTTCACTGAGTTCTTAAATTTGTTTTCATCCGTGATTTTGAACATTACCTTCGATTTCACTCTCTTATACTACTCTGATTTACATCTTTTATTGCGTGCCATCTCAAAAAGTGCTTTTAGGATAAATAGCTGCACTTAAACTTTCTTACTTATAAAGGATTCACGGAATGGTCACTGTAGGATTATTCTCAAGACTTTCGAATACCGTGCATTTAAACAGATCTATAGACTTGTATTAAAAGATCAACTGTTATACTGTTTAATCTATTGTATGTTAAGTACTTTCTATCTATCTATACAATTACCCCGATCAAATAAATAAATGATATTTATGCATTTGATAGATAGATCAAAGAAAATAAGATTAAGTAGAAAAGTGACTTATTTAATAATCTTCTATCTCCGACAATGAGAGCTGTTCGAAAGAATGACCATGAAATTAAGCAAAGTGATTGCATTTTACCATAATCGTATCAGAACTTTGAAATCGATTGGAAATTAATGTAATGTGAAGGTCTGAGAGCTGGGAGGGAAATCAACTTTTTTTTATTATCGCAGATGGACGTCACTCATTGTAAAATTTGCTCAGATACACTAAAAGAGATATGTATTTAAGAAGACTTAAGCACCTTACCTATTTCAAAAGGGCGAACTAGCGTCTTGACATTAAAAGTAATTTAAAAGAGTAATTTCTGCCAGAACAGTATATAAACTAAAGACGATGTTTTAGGTAGCCCATATAACACAGAATTTGTAGTGGGAAATTAAGGAGTCCGAGACTTAAGTCGAAATGGGAAACTAGGTATTATTTATCTCTGAACTTCTGTGTTTGCTACCGAATTTTCTTCCATTTCCATCATGTGAATTTATGGATGTAAAGCTATGCAGACTGATACACTTCTTTATCCTGTTTTATGTTATAAAAAATAATTTCAAATATTGATATTTCAAATATTATGCGAAATTGGTTTATTTGATTTCACAGTAGCTTTAGAGAAAAGCATTTAAGTTCTTTTGGGCTTGAACAAATTCTAAGCAAGTATATGGAAAAATTAACAGCTGGGTTACATACCACCAATTCCTGGTCGAATTCGCCTGTCGTACTTGTCTTCTGATAGCAGTGTATCGAGAAGGTATGTTGTGTTCGATAATTTTTGCAGTTCAGTGCTAAAATAGTGAGAACAAAACTTATAATTATTTCTTTTACAAAAATTCAAAATAAGCTACAAATAGAATGACATAAGTACCAGTTTTCTTACTCATAATTAATTTATTTAAGAATGGTATACACTTATTAATATTTTCGGCTTTTCAAAGAATTCTTGGAAGATACAGAAATTGTAAATAACATTGTAAAAGAAAGATACAACGTAACGTCATAAAGTGAAGCTCTTTACATCACTCTTGCGCTGTTTCTGTGTAGTCAGGCCATAAGCATCTAGAGTCAGATATCATTTTGATACATTTACTTTACAGTTAACAGTACATTGGACAGTCAGAAAGTAAGTATAGCTAAAATCTTTATTTGTAAATACAGCCTACGTTAGTTAACATGAATGAAATTTACAAAGCATGCAATTTACAGATTGGCAGATTCCTGCCGATATTTAGAGTGACTATAGGTATTAGGAACTATTTTGAATATTTTAATTCCTTTTTCACTGGAGGAATCATTAACTTAATTCCCACTTTGAAAAGTTTAATTCAAATTTTCTTCATCAAAATCCCGACAAGTTAAAATAAGTTTTGTTGGGCTGTTCAATAATTTTCTCCATGTTTAATATAGATAAGAGCTCCCACTCCCCTTCTCAATCCTTTAAGCAATCCTCCGTTAAAGTATCTCTTCCCTTAGGCAGAGTCCACGCGTACCTCCTCATTACCGTCTAAACAAAACAAGCAACGAAGTTAGATCATTTCCTTAATAGTAATCCACAGAGTAGGTGGCCGACAAAGCATAACTAAATTTTTAAAACTTAGTGAGTTATTGTAATGTGAAACAACTGGTTGTTCATATACTTTATTGGGTGATAAGACATTAAATGAAGTGAAAAAAACCTACCTTAACAATATTAATTTCTAAACCTTTCACACGGTTTTCTCAAAGCTCTCAAGATTTGTAAGCATGAAAGTTTCGACACATTAGTGCAACACAGTGGGGAAAAATAGTGTGATGTGCGAGGGGTGATCACTAGGTAAATACAGAAAAACCGTCAATCTTTCATTCTACTTACAGTTTAGCAATCAATAAATCCAACAATCTTCATTCTGATTTATTTACTTAGATCTAAGAAAAGCATTCGGACAGCAGTTCTGAAAGCCCCGAGAAGAAGCAGTTATCCAAAATTTTATGCAGAGTAATTTAAAACTAGTTTGAAAAAAAGGAAAAGCATTATCCAACCTAATAATAATAATGAAATTGTAAAGATCCAACAAAGCGTTCACCCACAAGGATCCGGCCTAAGTGCAGATATGTGGAACATAGCAATAACCACTATAATTGAACATTATTGGCTTGACCATTCGTATTGATAGCATGTGTTGATGACACTGCACTGATAATCAACGGTCGTACCTAAGAAGTCTTACAATAAAATATCAATCAAACATTTCAGATCTTCAACGGCCTTTGTTAATAGCAAAAACTGGCGATCTCCGAAGCGAAATCTCTCGCGATGACTTTTAACAAGCCTTCTGAATGAATTATCTCTCTCCTAAGATTTAAAATAGAGGCAAGAAAAATCAAGATTATGAAAAGCATTAGATGCCTAAGAATAAGAACTGACAACAAATTCAATTTCATTGAGCACTTGGAAAGGACAGAACAGTACTCATCAAGTAGCAAACTATCTCAGAAAAATTCGAGGATATTATTGGGGGTTGATCACCCATATTCAGAAACTAATCCTAAAATCAACAATACAAAATCCAGTCTATGAAGCAGTGATACGGGTAATGCCAATGACTGAAAAAAAAGGAAGAAACTACAATCCCTCCAGGACGATCCTCTTGAATATGTATTACAAGATGCCACAGAAATGCAGAACTTTCTTCTCTTACTGGATCTCTCCTTCGATCTGGCAGCAATAAAAGAATGCATAATCTCATTATAGTCTATCATCTACGAAAAAACATAGATTTTGAAAATTATGTCTCTAATGAATGACATAATTTTATGATTTTATAGCATTATGAATTTCCGGCACATAAATGTGAACTTCCCTCGGCTAAAAATACGAGCTTACAACTAAAATTTAAAGCCTCACTTGTACCGCATCCTTTCCCACAAGCATACACTGATAGATGCAATTGCAAAGGGGTGCGGTAAGAGACTGTGTGTTGTACAGATCTCCAAATACTATATTTAAGCAGATTTAAGAGTAATAGAATAAACTATAAATTACTGCATAAAAACAAAATTAAATCATTCATAATTAAAACAAACTATCTATCCTCAATATGCGCTTCAAACATTATTCAACATAACATCTCAGTTGTACAAAAAATACTTACAACAGTCAGAAACGATAGGAGAATAAAAATATGCAATGAATGTGTGTAAGCGCATGCTGGTAACAAGAAGAATGAAAAGCAGGTTGCCTTGCCAAAAATGCGGCGCGTAATGATATAGCACAATCATATCATTAACCCTGACACAAATCATATTTAATAGCGAACATTCACGATTTCATATAAAAAAAATAGAGCAGTTTCCAGATAGAAGTAACACAGGGCCGAAGAACATTCTGTTTAACCCTTTCCGGCACATTACCTTTTAAAGTTGGAATTTTGACAAAGAGCTAGGCAGTGTAATCAGGCCTAGAGGAGTACACAAGTAAAATTTTGTGAAGATAGCACTTATCGTTTTAATTCTGTGGGTGCGCTCGAAGCGGGCACACTGAATGGACAGAGCTTCGAAAAGATTGCTGAAACGAGCATTGCTGGGAAGCGCGTAAAAGAGTAAGGGATTTTACCTACGATTAAAAAACACTAAATTCTGAATATGGTAGCAGATTTAGGTTTACCCAGGGTGTGCCACGGGGAGGCCTGCTACTCTAGACCTCCCTTAAGAAGCTCCTCTTGGTTAAATGGTGATTACATACGTATAAACGAAAAAAAAGTAACTTGGGTATATGACATTTACATTTCATATTTACATTTTCGTCTATTTTTTTCATGGTAGTATTTTTCGAAGAAAGTGACACCACCTTTGAAAAAGCACAACCCAACATTGCATGTTTTGCACGTGTACCGGGATCTGTATCAGATGCACTATCTGAAGCCAATTCGTGCAGCACTTTCAGTGATTCAGAAATGGTCAGCCTTCTCCGATCCATTTGGAAAATAATTACCCCCCCCCCAAAAAAATAAACTAATATTATATCTACAATTAGAAATTATAAATTATAAAATAAAATTTAACAAACGTCTACAACTCAAAACTAACAAAACTTCTTTGAACGAAAGCGAAAGAGAAAAAGAGAACTGCTCTAGTGAAAAACCAAACAGCTAACTGATAAAATTACCCATGACCTTCAGAAAATCACCGCAACAATTTCTTTGTTGATAACCAAACCTCCCCCCCCCGAAAAGAGAAAAGAAGAAAGAGAAAAACAGGAAAGGGAGCTGCAAGGAAACAAAGATACAGTTGTTAGTCTTGTCCTAGTCTCTTAGTGATCCCACTCTGGGCACACGTTATGTTCGCCGTTCGATTTTAGACAAGATTTCAAGGTAAAAATTTAAAACTAATAGAGAATAAGGAGATTAGCATACAGCTAAGAAAATAACATAGAAATTTCTTCTCAAACAATTCCTTTTATATCCTAAAAAAATTCTGGAAGATTTCTTTGAAAAATGAGAGTCTTTAAAAACTTAAACATGTTTAAAATATATGGACTGGTTTGTGTTGTGCTGCCATCTAGTGTAAATAAAAAAGGTTCAGAGTAACCTATAAATTCTTTTTCATTCAATTTTTCTGTGCGAACAGAAGGAAATTTTTAGGTGTCGCAAAGAGTTAAAAGAAACAGAAGAATCAAGATTACGTACCAAATGCCCGGATGAACTGGTACACTACAGATCACGGCACTTTTACAGCACATTTTAATGAGAGAAATATCTCACTCGCAGATATGTGTGTGCGGAGAAAAGGAAGATCCAGAATATTACATTTTTACGTATCTCTTCACTTTGAATTACCTCTTTAAAGAAGCAAGAGAAAACGCCAGAGTTTCTTGAGATTTACCATTTCGAACAAGGGAAAATCATCCAGTTCTTTGTTAGAAAGTCCTCCGCGAAGGCATCCCTCCTCTTAGGCAGATAGCCCTCGAGTACTTTGCCATAATTAAATAAATCAAACCATCCCATTCTTAGCTAAAAGAGAAGATATTTAAGCCGCAGTTTAAAGCTCACTTTTTGATCTCAATCTCTAGTAGCACCATAATCTGCCATTAATACTTTTGTTTATTATTGTGTACAGTTATTGAACAGTATTAAATCAGTACTAGATTAGAACTGTTCAACTTTCTTGCACTGAAATTAATCAGAAGTACGATGATTGAATTTTTATTTCTAAAGTACCCATTTAATATATATATATATATATATATATACATTCTATTGAAGAGAACTAAACGATATTAATTTATGTAATTGTTACGAGTATTTCAATATTAATAATTTATTCTTATTAGGATTGCTACAGTACAATCATTATTTGTAATTGTAAACTGTCTCTTATTATTTATCTTCTAATTAATATTTCAGCAATGAATATGTAAATGTTATTAATATGTCCTTAATATACATGATACTAAAATTATACAGGTAACAAATTCAAATACTAAATATATATAAACACTACAATAAGGAAAGGAATTTTATATTGCGCACAGTATAGCTTCTTCTTCTTCTTTTTCTTTTTTTTGGGTAAGCAGACATTTGAAAGATGCAAATCAATGCATCAGAATAAATATAAGAGCTACTAGCTTTAAAGTATGCGAAATTAAGATCAAATTAACAATGAGAACGTATACCAAAATACGATATGTGAACTGTTCTCTATTCTCATTCAATTTTTTATTGCAGTGGAAAATAATATGTAACTAATATGTGATCCATATCCTGCAATGTAATAATGGGTATATGTGATTCATATTACGCAATGTAATTTTACATGATTAACTTTTAAGTGCATATTAAGCAGTCACTACATGATCTGATTATGTTCAAATAATGTACGTAATAAGCCATAATTATTAACAGAAATTCAAATTTTGTGAACGATTTTTATGTAAACAAACGTATAAAATAATCTAGTTCATACCAAATATAGAAAAAAACTGCAAAATAAGTGAAAAAGTTGCATTCCAGATGAAAGTTGCGTTGCTAAGTGTGCCCCAGTGGGCTTAGTTCTGTCGGTTTACAGCAAGTGCATGGCTTTGTATGGCCTCCTAAGGGGCGGGTGTATGTGTTTTAAATGAAGGTAGGAAATACCTCTATGGTGTTTCAGTGGGGATATCGTTTATGTTAGAGTACTTGTACATCCTACGACGGTCCTGCTGGCATGATGTATTAAAAAGACTTTTTAAAAGACTTTTTTTGGCCCGTTGTTAAAAATATTTGACCAACCTTTTTCTAGTCTTAGTTAACCAAGGCGCAAGTGTTATCTCTGTACTACCTCGTTTGTCTTGTGGCGTCTTTGTAGAACACTCTTAGGAGTTTAAATGACGATGTTTAAAGATAGTTGGCATAGCCAGCGAAAATCGATTTTCATTACTGCAGTGGTTCTTTGGGATGTGAGGCTTCTGGAATTGTCACGCATTATACCATTGATCCGCAAGTATGCTTCAAACTGAAAGGCAGAAAAATCCATATATCTTATGGCAAGCGAAGTCGCTGTAGTTTCTTCAAATGCAAACATTATTTATTTTTCTTTTTGAATATTTTATGATAAATATTTCTTTTTACAAATTTTAACCGTTAATGTTAGTATACAGCATAGTTTACCAACCATCTTTTGGCTCATCGACCCTTTTCAAAGCCTGCTTTGCTCAGCGGCCCTTGTTCTGAAAATTAGTTCTGTTACCGAAATTTCAAGTGTATTTGTGACTGCACGTTTTGCTCTTGGAAGTTAGATTGCGAATAAAGTAACTGAAAAGGAAACTCTAAAGCTGTTTATTAAGGTAAAATAAGAAAAGAAAGATAAAATTAGACAGAATCAAACGAAAATATTAAAAATTATGCATTAGATGATAATTCTGTTCTTATGTGATGCTAGCAGTTAATACAGAGGCAGCTGCGGTAAAGTTTGCGACAGACGCTGGATCTCTTCCAAGGGAGGGCAAACCATCACCTTGAACCGATGAGCAGCAACAAGAAAAAGGAATCGAAACTAGGTTAGAAATGGGCTTATTCAATGAGAAATGGCAAAAAAGCTGTTCTGGAATACTGAATCCTGTGCAAAACATCTTCTTCGAGTGTACAGATGTTCCTTTTAGAGGAAGCGTACTGATAATTATATAATTAATTTATATCACAATTATTCATATATTAGAATGCAAAAGAGAACATGAAAAGAGCAGCAATCTTTGTGAGTAATTGCAAATGAAACTGTAGTGAACTTCTTATTGTATTACCAGGAAGTATGTGAAGTTTTTGCCTTTTATCTCAGCAGACAACGATATGGCCAAGGAAAACTCATACTGATCAGTGAGACTTTTCTCAGCCATCGAAAATACAACCGGAGCCAGTTAAGCAGTTTTGCGAATTTACTGACGCGAAGATAAAGAAGGATTGTACTTCAGAGTTAAAGTGAAAGAAATATAAGGCTTCACATCAGATGCTCCGTTCATCATGAAAGAACACTCATTTATACAAACTCAACAGCCTGAAAAATTATGAAAAGTTTATTCAATTTAGCGCATAAAATTGCAAATCATGGTAGAGGTAAATATTTATGTTATTTTCAGTTAGTAGCATTCATTAATCTTTTAAGTTGAATTTGTAGATCCAAATGATGCAATAAACGACACAGAAGGGGAAAGCAAAGTTTTTAAAAGAGCAGAAAAGACTTTAAAGAACCAAGTGCAATGAAAAAAAATTGTATTTAGTACATAGCTCTACACTGTTACAAGGGAGTCAGGCTTAATTCTTTTAACCTGCGGTGGTGAAAGACAATTGATAGAAGATATTATATTCACAGAAGTTATATATCCCGTAATGTTAGAAGTTGATAGAAATTATGTATCTCGGCCTTGGAGAAAAACGGCCTAGAACTGTAAAGCGTAAATGAACCTGCACATGACAGCGAGCATATTGAAACCCTGATGTCTCCAAGAAAAATGCCTTGACTTGACGATGACGAAATATCATTGAATGAAAAGGATGATGATATATGGGGTAAAATGAATAAACGTAACTTCGTTATTTATTTAAAACATTTTATAAATGTATACAAAAATTTACTGAAATATTAATTTATATGCTGTTATAATATGCATCCATATTTTCAGAATAAAAGTTATAGAACTAACTAGCAAAACCAGATCTAATGCAGTACATTGATAAAAATCATACGAGTTCCATAATAATATTCACTCACGTATTCCATAATTTTTGGTATCAGCATCAGTTTACTCATTATTGTTCAACGTTATGCCACTTCATATTGACTTTTGTAAAAAATGTTGCGTTACAAGAAATATATTTTAAGTAAACAGGTAACTTAACATTTCATCTATTCTGAACTTAATTCCAGTGCACCTGTTTCATATGCTTGCTTACTCATTTAGTACAGAGATACTTCAGTTTCTTTGAGAACTGCCCCATCTTAAAACTATACGACATTAGGCCATATGTAAGCTAAACATTTTTAATTACACGCAGCTTAAGTTTCACAACCGGTGCTACACTTTACATTGATATTCTTCACTCTGATCATTTTCGCTTCTGTGAATTAGATGAAATATTTAAGAAGGATTGAGGAAAACTAAAAATTTTAATTCTTCACAATTGATTCATCATAACAGTGCTTTTAATTAAATATTTACCTATGTCATTTCAATAAAAAGAAAACGTATGATAAAAAAAAGGGGGGAGGTAGAATGAAAACGGAAGAGGAAGATAAGTAATCGATTATCTTCTCAAGTAAATCCTGACAAAGATTAAGTTGGATATTTTTAAACTTCCTAGCTTGATTTCCATTACAGTGCATTTATTCATTATATTCGGTTACTCATTCTACGGTCAAAAGAATCTATATTGCGGATCTAATGAATTAAAAAAATTCAGCTGTGAAGAAAGGAAGACATAGCTAAGAAACAGGCAAGTTGAATAGTTGTAAAGTTCTCGGCTTATTTGTCATAAGCGTGAAACTCATCTTTATCGCGAGTTATTTTGTTTTCAGTCAACAGAGCACGAATATAAAACTCTCTCAGTCTGCCTTACTATAGTCAAGAAACATTTGTATATTAACTTGGCCTTTCCTACAACAGATGATATTTAATGAATTTGATTCTCGTCAGCCAGAAAAATCTCGATCTCTGAGTGGAAAAAAACTTCCAGTTAATAACTATGATATTCAAATAGCTAAAAAAACCAAAGTCAGGCTTTTTTGGTTCTTTTTTTAAACTAAATTATACACCAGCCAAAGAAATACACAAATAAGGTGCAAGTAAGGCGAATATGTTTAATGTTTCCAGCTTGTTTATCATTAAGAGTGTATTTTATCATTATGTTCAGTTATTTCATTTTCAGTCACAAGAATCTTTTATTGCAAATGAAGAGGTTTTCAGAAATGCCCAGTTATCTATGAAAGAAATACGCAACTAAGGTAGAGCTAACTTGAATATTTTTAAAGATTTCAGCTTGTCTATTAAAAGATTGTATATTAATATTATGTTCAGATATTTCCTTTTCCGACAAAAGAATCCTTGTTGCAGATATAGCAAGAGTTTAAAAATAACAGCTTCAAGAATTTCTATAGAAAAAGCACAGGCAAATTGGAAACCTCAAATTTCTTTTAAGTTTTGATATGGGTGCGCGTATACACCGCGTCCATAAACACAGGCTTTATTTTCGGAAACGTTACTTTTAGACATAAATTTCCTGCTGCAAAAATATTTTAAATGACACAAATATTCATGTTTTGACATTTTTACGTTAAAAGAAAACAATTTTATAAAAATTGCGAAATCTAACTTTTTGTACGTTCCTTTTAGTTAATTTTCGGAAAATTTTAAATTCATCATGAAAAACAAAAAAACAAAAGGTTTGACTCTCGTACGATCAAAATTGACCGAGATATTTAATTTCAAAATTTGGGATATTTGACGACTGATTCTCTTCCTTAAGTGCCATAAAATATCTTATTTTATGATTTACTACCGCGTAACTTACTTTAATTTATCATTTTGTTACAGATGGTACGCTGAAAAAAGTTTCACGCAAGTAATTTTTAAATTTTCCAAATCCTATAAATATGTTATTAACATTTTCATGAAAGTTCAGTAGCTTAGACTCCTAATTTAATAATTACAGAAAAGTTAATTAAACTAGAAATGATTTAAATTTTAGTTTATGAAAATAATGGTGTCATTACCTTAGAGTCCTAATCTAATAATCATATAAAATGTTAATTCATCTAGAAGTAATTTAAATTTCAGTTCATGAAAATAATGGCTTATTATTGACTATGTGTCAAACTGAAATGTTTTCTAGAATACCAGTTTTTTTTACTATAAAGGTTCTGTGAATAAGATCTCCTTTTTTTTAAATATATATATATGTAATGAAAGCAAATTTTAGAAAGTAAATTTTAGAAAGTAAATTTTAGAAAGTAAATTTTAGAAAGTAAATTTTAGAAAGCAAATTTTAGAAGTACTGAATTTAGAACACTGAGACGTAGATGCGTAACAATGTTGTTCGGCGTAGATAATTGATGCTTAGAGGGTCGAATTCATAATGACTAAGAAACTTGATTGTCGAAGCGGTTTTAGTTCCCTTTTCATTTAAATCCACATTTGTGGCCACAATTCATTTGGCACTCTAATAGTGCCTGTTCAAGAACATTTACATTTTTGAGTCTTGTTGTGATAGGAAGAGGACATAGCGGCGTCCAAGCAGCACAGAGAGGGAAGCTAAAAGTGAGCAGTTTTCCAATATGGAAGCTAACTAAAAGGAAAGGTTTTGGTTTAGTTTAGAAAGGTGTCAGTTCTCTAGAGTTCAAGTTCATCAGCGTTAAGAATGCCATGTTACGTAGATTAATCTAGAAATGACGCAGTTCAGAAAAGTTATTATTATTTTTAAAATAGAGAGATTGAATATTCAAATTAAAAATGAAGAATTAAGAGGTTATTATTAAATTAAACTATAAAGCTGATTTACATATTTTGTATCTTGCATATTTATATACCGTATTTTCCGACGTATAACGCGTATCGGTATATAACGCGGATCTATAATTTCAAGCTGCATTTTTTAATTTTTAGGTACATTCACCGTATAACGCGCACCCAGTTCTTCAGGAAGAAACCTAAAAGATACATATGCGATGCTGTAATCTTTTAAGGCCCCTTATTGGAAGATTTGCCCCAGCCTTTCGAACAATAGTATGCCGAAAAGACAAGCGATAAGGGAAACAATATGTGTGTGGATTAAATGCTTGAGACAGCAAATATTCCTACAAATAGGGTGGACCGTATTCAATGTTGCTGTCCAAAAGAATGCTATTGTAGGGTTTCGAGAAAAGGTGGATATCATTTGGAGTAAGAATGCACTTCGAACCTGAATGAATTCGTGGAATTAGGAGTTAGACGTTTTCTCTTTCTGTAGCCATTTGGAGCCGTGATTTTGAAGTGTAAATCGAAGGCTTTAGTAAATCGCATTTGTTTTAGTTGAAATACTAGTGTTTCTAGTGTGAATATGGCTCATGCGAAAAGAATCGGACACAGTGCTGGTTTTAAATGTAAAGCCATTCATTTTGCGAAAGAAAATGGAAATCGTGCTGCAAGAAGGGTGTTTGGGGTTAGTGAAACATGGAACGGATAAACAGCATTTAGGTACACTGTGAAAGAAAAAAATGGGACAGTTCTATATCTCCCGTTCTACAGGTTACATTGACGAAATTCAAATTGCGTTTTCATGTCTCGAAAGCACGACTTAGGATATATATTAGATTTAAATATAGCATTGTTATAATATAATATAGGTATTTTGACACAAAATCGGACTTTTTCTGAAATGACATATCAGTTTTTTCCATATTTGGATTCTACGACTCAAATTATGTCTAAATATTAAACTTTTAAAATATGGTGTGAAATTTACGGAGAAATTCGAAAATTTATCCTGGCGCATTTTTTCCAGTTTGCGGCATGAATAATTCACTTTGCGAACTTCTTAATATATGGCAACCTATTTTCCTTTCCCTTTTTACAATCCGCTTGAGAGAAAAAAAAGTCACATCTCTCCAACTTTCAAATAATTTTAACAAAGATTTTTGAAAGCGATAACCACATTTGATGCTATTATCGCTTTCAACAATTACGCCAAATTTCAGAACGCGCCAATATACAAATTCACATATATCTTCGGAAAATTTGAATAAGAAACTCTATTTTTTTGCAGGTATGCTTAGAGGTACGTCTACTGTAAGATGATGTAAAAATTTTATAGATTATAATTCAAAATTGTTTTCGAAGAATTTATAAAAATTATTTAAAAATACAAATTTTAAAAATAAATCATAAAAATGGGCGAATTTTATTTGGAATGAACCTAAATTTTGAAATGTGAAAGGAAGAACAAAATAAGTTTAATAAAAAAAAAGAGAGATTAATAATTATATACCAAAGTCGATTAGCATTGAGGAGCTAAAATTTTGAGAACCGATGTTTTAAAAACTATTCGTGCGATTTCTAGAAAACTTGGCACTTTGGCATAATTTGAGTAGTAGAATTGAAATATGGAAAAAAAACTGGCATGTTATTTCAGAAAAAGTCCGATTTTGTGTCAAAATACTTATGTTAGAACAATGGTATATATAAATCTAATACATATCCCAAGTCGCGCTTCCGAGACATGAAAAACACAAGTTGAATTTCGTCAATCGGCCTAGTAGAGTGGGAGATATAGAATTGTCCCATTTTGGGGGGGGGGGGCAGGCAGTGTACGTATAGAAATGTAACTTTGTTTTATGCTCGTTGCTTATTTTTAAATCTATCATTTATATATATTGATTAATACTTTTCATAGCCATCCGCAAAGAAATGCTGGTCATTTAATCTTTTAACAGTAGAAAAAGTTTTCTATATTGATATTTTATCTTTAGTTACATACAAATAGACACCACATAATTTTTACTACTTGTAGAGTATTTTATGTTAACTAATCCACTATCTTTTTTATTTAAACTGTACTATCTATACCACTTTAAGTTAGTTCTCACATGTAAATGAAATAAATAGATATAAGAACAGAGTTTTTGTAAGTTAGACAGAGAGGTTTGGCAGCGACGCTGAAGAAAGTACTGTTTACTCGCCAAGCTCTACGACTTCCGTTATCTGACTATAGCCTTTTCTGCGATTCGAATCACTTGAACGTTTAGTTAGATTTGAGCAAACGCTTGCTAGATTTTTGCACTGTAAATCTTCAGCACCAAATTACTTTGAATGCTTAGTAAACTGTTATCTAAAACTTCTGTTATCTAAAATCCCCGTAGAATGCGGAGATTTAAATAGTAAGCACAAGCTGTGCATCTGTTTAGTTTAAGGTTTAAAATAAAAAGGTTGTTCATACCTTCTGAATGGTAAATCGACCGTCAGTCTTAGCAAGGTTCAAGAAATTAAGTTAACTGAGGAGTGAAACCCAGCATACTCATGTTAACAGTGTATCTCCTCAACTTTATTTTTTCAAGATTCAAAAACTTTCTTCACGTGTTTTGCAAGAAAAATCTGACAAAATTTTTATTTGTCTTGTTTAACGTTTAACGTCTTGTTTACGTAATACCCAATAATATTTCTTTCTTCAATTTTGTATCTAGATTCAAAATGCTTAAATCATCTAATTTATTTCTTAGTTTTATTTAATGCTTTCCATCATAATAGATTTAGCATGGTATATAGCCGCAGAAAACGATAAAAATATTTAATTTTGTAAATAATGCCTGAATCCGTATCATTGAAAATTGGAAAGTTTTTATGCTTCAACATCTTTTTGAGTTCTTCTATATTTAGCTAATATTTAGCTATATATGGCTGATGTACGGCACTATATATTTAGATCAGTTTGTGCATTTTTACTAAATGAAAATTCTTTCAGCAATAATTCAGTAAAGCATTTATTACGTAGATGATGCTCAAATCTAATAGAGGCATTCACAAAAAAAAAAAAAAAAAATGTATTCTTATAAGAATTTGCTTCATTTTTACGAAGATTTCCGTAATCAATACCAAATTTTAAATATGTTAAAGATAAGAAAAAATAATCAGATTTTTAAATGATAATTGTTGCATACCGAGGTCAAATTTTGTTGCATCGCAAATTTAAATTTTCAATAGATAATAGAAAAGTAAATATTTCTAATGTTCTGACTTCTTAACTGAAAAATCATTGTCACATTTACTGCTTGAATTTTCAGCGATCAAGTGCTTCTTGAGAATCTCTATCAACAACCTGAATAATGCATTTTCATAACTTCTCATATGATTTCTTACTGGTTTAATTTCAGCGTTTCGTACCTGTTTTTTCCTATTAAAAAGAACTTAAGTCAGAAGGTATTACTGCAGAATTTGGCTTAGCGAAGTGCTTCTTTGAGTTGTACTAGTGCCAGGGTAGTAGCTTTAAGCGCCATATCTCCCAACGCGGATTGGATTGGATCGTTTAATTATGGCAAAACAGACGAAAGCTTTCTGCCTAAGCTTTGTACTGATTTTAATCAGGAACTTACAAAGGTATTAACTGCTAGAAGCGCATAAAAAAACTCAGCTTGGTAATACTTTTCTGTTATTACGTAACTCCAAACAAAAACGATGGCGCAAAATCTCATTAAATGGCGGAAACCTAACCGTATGTAAAGCTTCACATAAAAAAAATTAACTTGTAATATGTATTATATAATATAATGTGCGAAGTACCGAGTTTGTGCAATTTTCTGATTTTGTAAACGGAAACTGATCACTGATGCATGGGGAGAAGAGCAGTTCTTCCCATATACATGTAAACTGCGCAAATTCAGCATAGCGCGCAGCCTTGGAATTGTGTTCTTTATAAACTTCACAGGTATTCATGACGTGATATAAACGGACTACCACATTTGGCGCTTTGGCGCATAACTCTCAGCTAGTGCTCCGTTAATAGAAAAGTACCCTAAGTTTTTTGCACATTTATCTACCATTTCTTTGCTTAAATTCTATATTTTTTTCATAGTTCTTTCTTTGACTATAGTGTTCACTCATCTGGATTTCAAATTGAATTTAGATTCAGCTGCGTACCTTATGTCGCATCCATGTGAAAGGGATATATTAAGTGATAATTCTCATAGTTCAGCGGTAAAAGCCGCTGAACGCTAGAAGTTTGATCCGGCGAAAGGTTTGGCTGCATGAGCGTTTCCGTGGTTTTCCCCATGTGTAACGTACATATAAGCCAGTTTCGCTTAAAAAGACCTCCACGAAACATCCCTCCCTTTCCGTATAGTTCCTGAGAGCGGAGCACGTCATAAGTATAAAACACTATTCGGTTTCGGTATTCCATAGAGAAGTCCGCTGGCTGTCACGTGGGAATACTAAAAACTCTTTTTTTTAAGTGATAGAAGTCAAAGCTTTTTTAAAGGAACGAGATTAGAAGTCAAAACGTTTTTAACGAAACGAGACTGAGATCTGGTTGGAGAAATAGGATCGCAAGAATTCAACCAAATGTCAGCCTATTTTCACTCGTATGAATGACCTGAATGTATCTATCCAAGGGAAAAATGTAAGCACATTGACACAGTACAAATAGATAAGATAGAATTTTATATCTTAAAATATCTTCAATAGTATTTTTGACTACAGCGTATTTTGGAGTGTAGTTACAAAGTTGTTTTCCTAAAATTTTGAGAGCTTTATTTTTTAATGTGAAAAGAAGGTTTTTAACATTTTTAATAAAATTAATTTGGTAGAAGAAGTTTTTTATTGAATTAAAAATATTGCAAGTGAAAAGTGAAATAAATGTTTTTATTTCAACCACAAATGTCCCTTTGAGTTTATTGATAAATTTGAAAATTTTGATAAAAGCAAGAATTGTTTTAATCTTTTTTATTTATGTTGATCGGAGATAACTTTATTGAGTCTAGATGGATGGAGTGTTTTGAGTTTAAGAATGTAAAGAGATTCTTGCAAAAGTTTTTTTTGGTCCGAGTTATAGTAACTAAGATTTTAACTTTAATATTCTCAAAGCTGTGGGTTTTAAAATGCTCAAACCTGCAATCCAATAGGTTCAAAGTAACATGCCGTGTAATAGGTGTGATTTTTAGAATTTTTTAATTAATACTCTGTTCTTAATTCAAAGTTTAATTTGAATTTTGGTTTGTCCAATATATTGAATTGCATTATAAGGTCTGTCTCCTGCCTTCTTAGCATGCCTTCGTGGTATAATGGTCAGAACAGTCAGCGCATGTTTGAGAGGGCCGAGGTTCGATTCCCGGCGAGAGCAGTGCTCATTTTTCATGTCTCTTGCTTCGAAATAATCTAATGTCTCTACAGTGCCCGAACTAAAAAAAAGGCGGTGGATGATGATTCTTCACCACCAGGATTTGGCGAAATGGCCCCCTAACCCCCAGTCGCCTTTTAAAAGGAGAAGTATATAAGGCCTTTTTCCCGCCTTCTTAGCACGCCTTCGTGTGGTAATGGTCAGCACACTCGGCGCGTATTCGTGAGGTCCGAGCTTCGAGTCCCGGCGAAAGCATTGCACTTTTTTCATGCTTAAAAATAACCTAATGACTCTACAGCATTATTGTAAATCTTAAAGTAAAAGCAGTTGAATGTTTTCTAAAGAGTCTGATGTATGGTGGCATTACAGGGTATTATTTTTTACACAAATAGGACAACTGGAATTGTGATAGTCCGTAATATTACTATTCTTTTCTTTTATTTTAATTTAAAGAACACTTTGTTTCATACAGCTCACCCAGATATAATTCAGAAATTAAGTGTGATTGGCTCTGTCGATAATTCATTCAGCTGCTCTTTGAAAAAGACCAAAGATTTTTTAACTATTATTTAACTTTTAGTTTTATGTGAATTTTGTTTTATTTTTTAGTGATTTACTTATGCTTCAGTTTTGTTTTCCATGTTTAGGGTTCATTGTTTGGATCTGTGCTGCTCTCTAAGAGAATTCACCATTACGATATTATATTAATTGAATTTATTTTACCTCTTTCTTAATTATATACATACAATACATACATATTGAAATCAATCGTCAAAATATAACCTTTTAAATAATGGCAAGGTTTATCTTTGTATTAATTTAAAAAAATTTAAGTGTCTTGAAAAAAATTTAAGCATTTAAAATGTTTTATTAGTATATTCTCATTTATTTATTTTTTTTTTAGTTAAATGATTCTTTGATTAGTTTTGCAATGATGAGAATTATGAGAAAATTTTGTTTTATTTTTTTATTAATTTACTGTTATTCCAAATTTGTTTATTAAGGTTTTGATCAATTGTTTTAATTTGTGCCTTCCTGTTAAAAATTGACCAAATAAGATAGATAAAATATATGGAATTAATATTAATTTCTTAATTTACTAATTAAAAGTTTCGTAGCATTTTGAAAAACATT
>KK115982.1:1419232-1444343 GCA_000611955.2 Stegodyphus mimosarum
CATTACATACATATATATATATATATATATATATATATATATTTCAACAATTTTATTTTCAACAACTTTAATCGTCTGAGTGCATTGAAGTACAGTGGCGCTTCTCTTGTCTTGTGCCAAAAATGCGTAAAAGCGCAGTCGCGCTGCTATTTGTTACTATAATTTTCGCATTTATTGAGAGCAGTTGTATTCATATCAGTTGCGGTGTTTATTAATATCATTCAATTGTGTATTTTAATAAGATAAGAATTAATGTCCTAGGCATGACGCAACTATAGTGCCTCACTTTAGTGGGTCACCGTTTAAATTGAATTATCGTATTTATATATGGTATTTCACACTTTGTTTTGCTTTCACAACGTGCTGTAAAGACAAAAGTAAAAAGTAATAAGCAAAAATTCAGTAAGTTTTCTTTAGAAAAATTGCCTGGGCGATGCTTGCGACACTGTGAGGTATGCAGTGAAAAAAATGTTAAAGGAAATAAAACGATCTAACTTAATTTGCGCTAAAAAAAATAATATAAAAAAAGAATTCATAGAATGTGCGCAGCAAAACACTGTTGTGATAAGAATAAAAAATGTATTTTTATTGGTAAAAACGACTTTTTATATAATAATTACAGTTAATTATAACGGTTTCTATTATCCCCCCCCAAATAATACTACGCATTTTATTCCGCACTTTAATCATATATACAACAAAATGTTTCAGCACTGAAACGGTAATGTTTAACAGCAAATGGTTAATTGCTTAATAATAAAATTGCAATATAATTTTACCTCAGCTGGATTTGGGGGAAAATGTAGTTGATTCTACACTCTAAAAAGAAAGCTATAAAATTAAATGCTGAATTTCTACATATATATATAAAAAAAGATACAAGAAAGAAAAAGAAAGTTAGTTTTTTTTTAGTCACTAAAAGCAAACTTTCTCTCAGGATGCACGGCGTATTTTTTACATTTTCCAAAGAAACTTTTTCTACCTTTTCGAACATTCCCAAAATAAACAGTAAGTATAATTTTATTATTTAAACTTACTAATTAGGTGTTTTATTTTATATTTAATCTCACAAATTGTATGGCCTGATCTATTGACTATTTTTTTAATTATGTTTCTTTCACATGTGTATTTAATTTCTGTAATAAATGGATTGTATTACTAGCAAAATTTAATTCTCAATAAACAAGAGCTTTCTTACACGTTGTTTTCTGTTTAAATAAATGTATCTTATATACGAATCTAGTGGATATATTGCGTTTGACAGAGTGTCAAAAATGACTTTCCCTTATATAACCTTACTATGTCAATAGAATATTCACAGAACGTTTGCCTTGCAGAACATTGCAGTATCTTCTTTGTAGTTAATTATAATCAAATTCTTTACGCTTTATTTACGTCACCTTATGTATACAAGATAAAAAATATGTAAATATGAGTTATAATTTAAATTAGCAACAGAACGTAACAGAAGAAGCCTCATCTTATCAGTTAAAGAGACTTGCTCTGAAAATGGATCTTATATAACCTTATGATATTATGGATCTTATGATACATTTGAAAGTGAATTCACACTTGTTTCGTCAAATGATGAATCTAAAAAAATAGAACCAAAGCTTCAATCATGGGTCATAGGTTTATAAAGTAAAGGCGATAAAAATTCTGGTGCAATAGGAGCAAAATTAAAAAAAAAAAGCTAAATACAGCTTATAGTGCTTTCAAAATAAAATTAAGTCAGTGAAAAATTTAGAGAATTTTAATTTTAAATAAAAGGAGAGGGTTTTTTAAGGGGAAATGGCTCATACTTACGTTACCCAAGTGGAAAATCTAGAAGCCTCCCATCAGCTACTCCTTTCTTCGTCATTTGAATCACCTATCTGCGTTTAGCAGTTTTACCGCTCAATTACCGATGGGTTTGACATTTTTTAAAGTTTGTAATTCGATCCAATTCGCTAATTCCTACTGGTATAAAACATATCACTATTACGATAACTTTCTTACTATGCTTTATATATGCCATACATTCAGTCCATAACGAGAATATTGATTATCACGTAAAGTGCATACTGATTTTACTGCGTTAAAATGCTTAAAATTTGAAACATCTTTCTGTATTCAAATTATTTTTAATCTTTTCTTGTATTTTGACTTAATTTTTTATGAAATAAATTTTAACCAGTTCTATTTAACGTCTCATTTTAAGTTACTGTCCCTTGACAACGAAAATACGTTTCCTTCAATTTTTCTCTTTTCATTCAATATTCACTTTTATGATGTGAATCGTTCAGAATGGCGACTTTTATAGCTTTCAAACCTGCGTTCTGAAAAATTTGAAAGCTACTATTTAGCACTACATCGCCAAATCTTGTTATTTTTACTATTTGATATCTGCCTTATCTCTCGTGCAACGCACGCCTGTGCAGCATTAATTAGCTATGAAGCTGGCAACAAAAGATAGAGAAATGAAATGAAGATGTTTTCCTGCGAGACAGCGAACATTCTATTTTGAAGGTTCTCGAAAACTAAAGTGCCGGCTTGGGACAAATCGAGAAGTCTGTCTGCAATTTGCTCATTGTAGAATACTTTTCTATGTGTACAAATAAATCTGTATAAAATTTAACTGTTGTACTACTGAGAAAGATTGAATCAAGAACCTCACACATACCACAACATTGCAGCAGTCAACAGGATGGTTCAAGTCTTTACATATTTCTGAGTAACTACTTGAATTGTACTTCAGGTTCCTGTTCGGTTGGTTCGGTTTAGAACTTCACCTATACCACAACATTGCAGCAGTCTACAAGACGGTTCAAGTCTTTAGTTCTGCGTAACTACTTGGATTGTACTTCAGATTCCTGTTTGGTTGGTTTGGTTATTTGATTATGGCAAAGCACGCAAGGGCTATCTGCTAAACAGGAGAGAGGCTTTTGTGGAGGTCGTTTTAAGGGAAACAGCCTTGTATACACATGGGAAAAACTACGAAAACGCCCATGCCCCCAGCCCTTTCACCTGGAATATAACCCAGGTCGAACTATCAGTGTTCAGTGACTTTACCGCTCGGTCACTGATAAGCCGTACATTCCTGTTTAGATAAGTATTCATCTATCAGGTTTTCGGAGTGCGAAAGTTTTATGATTTTTGGGTTAAAATGTTTCGCAAAGAAAGAAGATCTTAGACCGGTAGCTGGAGAATTAGGAGTATTTTTTACTCCAAATTTAAAAGGCGTATATTTAATTGCTCTTATTGAGAATAATATATAATTTTAAAAAGATTCATAATTTATGCAAAGGGTTATTGGAACCGATAAGTGACGATCGGAAGCGGAAGTCTGAGGGAAGGATAAAATAAGATAAAAACGGAAAAATTAAATTACAAATATTGAAAGCTCAAGAACAATTAGAAAGGCTTAATACAGAAAAACTTTAAACAGAATAGTACTAGAAATATACGAATCGAAACAAATGCCAAACTGAATATTTAGTTAGAATCTGAAACTGATCGAACCATTGATAAAAAGCATCAAAACAATGTCTTTTACACAGAAATTAGTCTCTTCTCTTGTTTAGGATAAAAAAGGTACCGGAAGAAATTAAAGGCGAAATACTGTTTAATTTACTGGGAGAAAAAGCAGCTAATATTTTAGTTTACATTAGTGAAGAAGATTTAAAAGATTATGAGAAATAAAACTAGGAATTCTAACGAATATGCACCTTTTGCGCGACTTTGTTTGGATAACATTAGAAAAATTAATGAATACGCATGTACGCATGCATCAAGACTAACAGTTAATTGGGATAATCACTGTTAACGAAACACAAAAGATTTCTCTTCCTGGAAAGCACTAAGAGCTGCAGATAAACGTTCGGATTATAAAATTGCATAGCACATAAGCGTTCGGCAAGGTGACATAGGATTTAAACCCCACTGAATTAGAAAATAATCATCCTACTGAATTAGGAAAAGGGCGCATTATGTTTTTCACAGCTAGAGGTTATTATAAAAGGCACGGAAAATCTAACGATAAAATGGAAAGGAAAAATGAAAAGCTGGGAAAAGCTTCAGATGATAAAGATTTAATTTTTGCGGAAATTTATTCGTAATATTTCCAAACGAAACCATGTGTTCATATACAGCCATTAAACTCTGTTAATATTTTAACTAAAAGAAAAAATATGAATAATTTTGGATTCAGGAACTCAGATCATAGTTATAAATTCAGCCTGTATTCCAAACTTAAAAGAGTCAAGGCAAAGTTTTCACATAGGAAATATGGTGAACAAATTAATCCCGATCTGGTGACAATTTGGTAACACAAAGAAACATAGATAAAATATCCATATCCCACTGAAGTGCTCGCAGCTGTTTCAAATAAATTAAGTACTTCTTCTTTGATGCTCCCAAATATTTACGAAACGCTCCTTCAAATAAACTCTTTTTACTAACATGGGAAGAAAAAAATATCGACGAGTGAAAGTTTTAATTTAGCGTCAAATATTATTGCGGAAGAAACGAGTTTTTCACAAATAGAAAATACTGCTTCACCAGCTGGAGTGTAAGATTGTAGTGAAAAGAAATAAATAATGCAGAGTTTTTGTAGCTGTGAGACTGAAAGGTGAACAACTCAAATGTCGCACATGGGAAAAAGTTTATTCAAATTTAAAATTAGGAAAAGGGAATTTTATATTAATTGATAATTTTATTTTTTATAAAGACAAAATACTAGAAGAAACCGTAAACCAGCGATTCTCAACCGGTGGTATGGAAAAGAAAAATAGGTAGTACGCAAAGAAACAAAGCATTTTTTACTATTAAATTCAATTAAACATTCTGTTTAAGTTTTTTCTCTAACACGTAAATTTATTCGACCTGATCTTTTTTCAAGGTCAATTGCTGTTCACAGACTTTAGCAAAATAACCAGTTTTTATTTCCACAGTCTTTTAGCCACCGGCATAACAAAATTTGTCATAAATGACGATTTTAAAATTAGTAATAGAAATGGATATTGTATTTAATAGAAAATAAAAATAAGTTTCTATAAAAAGATAATAGTACCTCATTAATTCTTTTAGAGTTGATCGATTTATTAGCATGTCTACACTTTACGTCGCCATTATTTTCGGGCTCGTAGTGCTCTATTTTCAATTAGAATTATTTTTTTTATGTCTATGTGCTGTCTCTAACAACAGGTATTTTGTCTTCTTGTTGCTTTGTATTCCTTACTTTTCAACGCGATTTTAGAATATCGTCGCTTGTTTTTGAACTCGTAATATATTGTGCATTTAAATATTTGTGGAAAAAATAATAAAACAAAAGCAGATTTTCAAACTTGGAAAATGGATAGGATTGACTAAGCTGAAAAATTATGATTTACAGGTGATTGATTCAGAACAATCTATTAGAACTAAGAATACCGAAAAGAAAAGAAAAATTGTTTATAGAAAATATAACGAAAGTTATTTTTCACTTGAGTTTACTTGGAATAGAGATTAAATGGATTCTTAACCTCAATGTGTTGTCAATCAAAGTACGAAACTATTGTTTCTTAAAAGACATCTTGAATCTGTGACGCCAATTTAAATTATAAATCTGAAGAATATTTTACGAGGAAATTATCGGCGTTCAAAAATAGTAAAGAAATAAGACACAAAATATTACAGTGCTCTCTTCCTGGTGGATGATCTATTTTTCCTATCGTATCAATCAATGCACACTACTTCAAAATGTAATAATGGTCTCGCTACAGCAGTATTTTGAACCTTGTCAGGTATTTTCGTTCAAGGTTCAAATTATTCAAGATATTTTCGTTCTAGGTTCCTGACAAGGTTCAAAATAATGTTGTAGCGAGACCACTTCACTTAATTTTAAGTGAAAAAGCTTTAGAAGCTAATTTACCTAGTAAGCCTAAAAATTGCCTAGACTGGTCAGGCTCATATTATTGGAGATTACCAGCAGCTAAAGATATCGTTTTAACATATTCACGAAAAGCGGCTAATGAACTTTTCTTCATATGTACCTGAAATTTTATCTCGCAAAGAAAAAGAATAATTCACAGAAATTTCTTGTAATCGAATTCTAGCTGAAGATTTCAAAAGTAGCATACTTATTAACTTTTGGCTGAACCGAAAAAAAGAATTTAAAGGCATTTCAAATAAAGCTATAAAATTTGTATTGCATTTTTGCACAACCTATTTGTGTGAACAAGGATTTTCTTCCATGTTATATTTGAAAAACAAATACAAAACAAAATTAAAAGTAGATTCTAATTTACAGTTAAAATTAAGTGAAATAAGACCAGATATAAAGAAACTGATCCTCTTAAACAAGCCCAAATTTTATACTAAATTTTAGAATAAGTTAAATTTTGGTAATTAAAATGGTAACCAATTTTTAATCTAATATTTTTATGTGTGCATATTTAATACAAATAGTTAACAGGTTATTTAAATGGGAAAATACTGTTTTTAAAATATTTCTATTGAGAAACTGAAAAATAATCGTTGTCAAATGTAGTGGTGATACTAATGTTTTCAATTTTTGTTTAGATGGTACGCGTTAGTTAAAAGGTTGAGAACCGCTGCCGTAAATCAATTAATTTTAATTTATGATCGAAGGGGGAAAATTATACAGTTAACACATGAACCTCTATTCGGTAGCCATATGAGAGTTAGGAAAAGAAAGTACCTGGCACAAATCTTCTAGCTAAGCATGCCCAAAGACACTGCAGACTATCGTAAAACATAAAAATTTTCATCTTCGAGCTGTAACAAAAATACTGCTGTAGCGAGACCATTAATACCTTTTGAAGTAGTGTGCATTGATACGATAGGAAAAATAAATCATCCACCAGGAAGAGGGTACTGCAATATTTTGTGTCTTATTTTGACCAACATGCACGTTGGCCCGAAGTAGTAGTACTCGGATCTGTAACAGCTAAATCAGTCTTTGATGCTTTAGTGCAGATTTTTCTCAAATACGGGAATACCAAATATTATCGCTGGTGACTGTGGAAGTAATTTTTACTTCAACGCAAGAATTCATGAAAAGAATAGGAAGTTCTCATTTCTCTTCTCCAGGGTATCCTCAAATCATGAACTAGTGTAACGGAGGAATGGTGTCCTTAACGGTATGCTTTGTCATTTAATTAAGGACCGGTATTTACCATTCTTATTATGGCCATTTCGAGAGGTACCCAGTTCTATAATGGATTTTCCCATGTACGGTGCACAAACTAAAGGACAGTTAGCAATATTAAAATCTGCATGGGTTAGGAGAAATTCATATTCCATTAAACACTACAGAATTTTCAGTAGACTGTTTACAGAATTTAAAGATCGTTATAGAGAAAGCAATTTCGTTGACGGCTGAAGTGAAACAAAAGGCTTATCAAGATTATTTGTCATCATCCAGAAACGTTAAGTCTGGAGAACAAATAATACTCCTCATACCCGATTCGTCAAATTAATTGTATGCTCGCTTGTCTGGACCGGAAGAAATTATAGAACTACTATCACTTTACTCTTATCACGTAAAGCTTTCTCATGGATAAGTACGACACACTCATATTAATAAAATAAAGAAGTATTATAGCACACAAACAGTAAGGATTATCTTTGAAGAAAATAACGATTTCGGTTGAATTTATCCAGTTCCTACGTAGGAAAAGGACAAACCCAACGAATATACTAGTACACAAAACTTAAGCATTTTGTCTGATTTTCGCCGCAATTCTGCAAAAACTCAACTGAGTGACATGAAATCTATATTACAGACACACAATGTAATACTTAAAGGATGAGGAAAGTATAGTAGCAAAAAAGGAATAGGACTCACACAGTAAGGAATGAACAACAACAACAAAAAGACTTTGTTGAGAGAATGGCGTTGGTACAGAAAACTGTCTGGCCAAGAGGGAGAACGACAAACCCCCCAAAAAAACCTTAGTAAGGGATATGACCTTCCCTAACTGCAAAGGTGGCGTTGCACCATCTGTAGATATTCACCATCAAATTATCTAATTGTTCTTGGGATAAGAGTTCCCATACTTCAAGGAGCCTTAATATTTCAGATGTCTCTTTGGAGAGTAAGATCGTACCGTCAAGCCTTCTCTGAGGTATCCAGGCATGTTCAGTGGGACCTAAATCAGAAAAGAAAGCTGGCTGATCCATTCTGTAAATACCTTCACTTTCCTGGAGCTCCATAACAGCATTAGACCTGTGTTGCCATGAATTGCCTTCCATAAAATAAAATTAGGACCAAAGGCATTTGGAACAGATACAGTGGGAGAGGGTAGCTTCTTTACAGTAATGATCTCCGGTAAGTGAACCTCTGTTGAAATTTTGGGGCTCCGTCATTCAATTCATTATAACGCTTTCCCACACAAGCATGCCAGGACCAAGCGAGCAGTCTCTTTCTCTGATGTGAATGGGATGAAAGCGTGTTTCTCCATATCAATTAGTGCCGAGAATCATTTCTCAGACTGAAACGACTATCAACGGTAAAAAGGACGTGATTCCATTGATGTCCAGTCTTTTTATTCTCGACACCACTGTTAATGGTGAAGCCGATGGGTTGCTGTCAATTGTATGCATCGTTCAGGACAGTGGGCGAACAGACCATTTTCATGAAGCCGTTTGGCCGCAGTAAACTGGAAGACCTGTTGTTGAAGCACCTAACACACTGGACCAGCTGTTCCGTCGTTGGCGGAAAGGAAACGGAGACCTGCTGTCCGGTTTCTGACAGCAACTGCTGAGCAGTGTTGTCCGTTGTTTGGTTTCGATCTCTTTTCTCCTACAGGGCGACATGTCGGTCATAAATAACCGTTGTTTTCTTTGGCGAACCACAACTAATCTTCCTTACAGCTGCACATGTCCTTTGGAAGGCTTTCCTAGCTCGTGAAACAACATTTTTATCAGTTGCAAACTCTTAGGGACAGACGTAAAACTATGCCTCTCCTCAAGCTTGCCAATCATTCTACTACGTGTAAAGGCGTCCTGATATTTCCTTGTAGTCATACTTATAGGTACAATCTCATTTTCACCTGCAGGAAAATATTTGAAATTGCGCCTTCCTTTATTCTTTTAAAGTTACCTTAAACTGCACACGCTGAATCCTTGCGTTTTGCGTGTCCTGAGGTACCCTCTGGTATCATGATGGGGATATTTGCATATGAGTCACATTTCTACTGACTTAGATTTTCCTAGTACTGATCAGAAAAAAGGACTTTTCAACAATTTTATTGTTGTATGTTGAAGAATGCATTTGTTGCTGAAGTTTTGCCCATTAGTATGAAGGAGAAAATAGTGAGCATTTAAAAGAGAAAAAAAAAAGATTTGTTAGATGTATTAGAGAAATATTCTGATTTGTTTTGAGGGAAGATACAAATTGCTAAGTTTGATGAATAAAAAATTAGGTTTATTCTAGGTGTAGAAAGAAAAGAACCGTATATTTATAAAATTCCTAAAACGATAAAAGGTAAAGTGGGATAACAAATAAAAGAACTATAGAATTTGGGTTTATTTCATCCATATAATAGTGGTGTAGTTGATCTAGTTGTTTGTGTTAGCAGACGAAGTGGAAGCATGTGTACCTGTACACATTTCCTATTATTAAATGCAGTTATTCAAAGGAATAACTTTCTAATGAAAAATACAACAGCATTAATTAATCGCTAAAATCTTAACAAACCCAGATATTTCGAAGAGGTATTAAGAATTTCTTCTAGGAAAAAAAAAGTAGAGACCTTTCTCTTTTTCAAAACACACAAAGAAAAATAACGGTGGAAAATGTCGTTTAGATTACGACACGCAACTTTAACATTCCAGTGTGTTATAAATGAGGCCTTTAGAACATATATCGATGACAATACTGTTTATTCAATGGACTGGGAAACTCACTTTCAGCACCTAGACGTTGTACTATCAAAACTGAGACATCTTAATTTCGCTGTACCTCTTAAGAAATGTGTTTTCGCTGTTCACAGGTACACTGCTGGCCACCGTAAATGCCCCCTGATGGAAGCATGCAAATGACATGAAATTTACAACATGCATTAGCGGAGGTCAGATATGCAAATGATTTGAATTTCAGCGCAGACGCACATCATCATCCCACGCCTATGGGCCCACTTCAAAGCGCTGTTTAAGGCTTGGAGTTTTCAACGATTTCAAGTTCCGCAATTGTGTTTTTCTTGTGGTTTTTTTTTAAAAAAAAAAGATCAATTATGCCTCGAGTAAACAGCGATCATCGTCTGATCAAGTATCTGAGTTCGACAGAGGAAGGATAGTGGTCTACCGAGAGTGTGGATTATCTTTCAGGAAAATCGGTAGTCGTGTTGGACGAAACCAAACAACTGTAATGCGGATATGTGACCGTTGGATGCAGAACGGTACGACGGACCGACGTGTTCGATCACATCCACCTCAGTGCACCCTTCACGTGATGACAGGAACATTGTGCGCATGGCAGCGACGGATCCCTCAGTCACATCACGAACCATAGCACAGCACATTCAGTCTGTAACGCATCATCCAGTGTCTGCGCGTACCATTCGACGCCGTTTACAGCAGAGTGGTCTGTTCGCAACACGTCCATTGCTTCGTCTACCCTTGACGCAGAACCACAGACGTCTCCGCCGCCAATGGTGCGATGAAAGAAGGATGTGGACGGCAGAATGGAATGAAATCGTCTTTATTGACGAGTCACGCTTCTGTCTGCAATACCACGATGGTCGGATTCGAGTCTGGAGATACCGTGGAGCGAGGATGCTGGACAGCTGCGTTATGCACCGGGTATTATGGTATGGGGCAGTATTGGATATCACTCTCGCACTCCTCTAGTACTCATTGCCGGTACTTTAAACAGACAGCGCTACATCTCCGAGGTATTGGAGCCAGTTGTCCTTCCTTACCTTCAGGGCTTTCCCACAGCCATATTTCAACAGGCTAATACACGACCACACGCGGCACGCATTGTCTTCGTCAATCGCCAGATTGTATTGCTTCCCTGGCCGGCTCGCTCTCCGGATCTTTCGCAGATAGAAAACATGTGGTCCATGGTTGCTGAACGATTGACCCAGATTACATCCCAAGCTGCCACACCAGATCAACTTTGGCAACGTGTGGAAGCTGCTTGGTCTGGTATATCCCAAGAACACATCGAAAGTCTCTTTGAATCAATGCCAAGGCGCGTGGCAGCGGTGATCTCCAAGAATGGCGGCTACTCTGATTGCTGATTCTAGAAGGAACCACACTTCACAGAAGTCTATAAATTTAATCATTTGATACTTGGTCAAGATGTTATCTACTAAATAAATTTTGTTGTGATATCTCTTGTCTTTTTTGGTGTTGCAATTTGGGTGGCCAGGAGTGTATTTAGGGCATTAGATTGGGTCAAGTAGACACCAGTCCAATCCAGATAACCAGATAAGTTCTTTAAATGTGTTATTACATGCAGATTCGTCATTTTCTAAAATGCAGTTCTGTTATAAATACAAATCTCTATATCAGATGTAATACCTGATTGAATTGGATATTCTTTATTTTGTATAGATTGGATATTCTTTGTCAGTAATATCTGATTGAATTAGATATTCTTTATTTTGAACGAACGTTTTGCTACAACTTAATTTATATGTATTCATTTGATGCTTGTCATAAGCAGGGTTGCTAAATCAAGTTCAGATTATGTAGCACTGAAATGACAGTGCTACATCTCTCTTACTGGAAGACATGCGCTGCAACGGCCACCTCTATTGCATTAATAAATTTAGATATGCAATCTAGCAACATAAGACAGAAAGAGAGGAGAAAGGAAGTGAGCAGCTGTTCCGCTGCGAGAGAGCTAACATCACACATTAAAAAGCTGTGGGGGGGGAAGTGCCATTTTAAGACACATTGAGGAGTCTGTCGTAAATTTTAAGAGATGAGGAATTTGTGCATTGCAAAATGCTTTCCTTTATGTGCAAATAACTGTAAATAAAATTTTATTGTACTGTTGAGAATGGTTGAATCTAGGACCTTACATACGCGACAACACTATCTACAGAATAATAGCAACTATGAGTATATTGATATCTATTTTTTTAGCAAGCTCAGCATTCGAGGTTGGAAAACTTTCCTTGTTAGTTATACTGTTAGGGATGAAAGCACTTGAATAGCAGATATTCAAGTTTAGTACAACTTTCATACTATTAGGTGCGCATTCACTTCTGTCATGCATTCTGATCCAACAAGTTGCGTCAAGAAAGGTAGGATGCCTACACGATTAATTTTGAAAATTCATATCTTTGATTTGAACTTTAGTCAAAATTCAAAAGTTCATCAGACAGGAATTCTTCTCTCAAAATCTAACATTTCAGTTGCATCCATTTTGAAATTCTCCAGTTTAAACTCAAACAAAAATTGTTCGTAGTTGATTTTATCTGTGGTTTTCACTCTTAAATGCTCTCCAAACAAGCAGCTATTACTATTAAATCATACATACTCGCATATTATTTCGTACTGTTGAAACATGTATAAAACGCAGAATTCGGGGAATTTTTCATTTTCAAAAACCCAGTGTATAATGCAACTGTATGAATGAAAGGAGAAAATTGCAAAAGAATTCCTACTTATTTCATATTATATTTCTGTAATGCGTTTTAAATTAAATGTTTTTTTAAATGGTAATTCCTCAAGTATAGTTGCATTTTTCGTTAAATTAATTGATATTACCTGAGAAGTTGTATTCTTTATTTATAATTGCGCAACATAAATCTATATATTTATCTTATTTGAAGTAACTTTCAATCTTTTATAAAGGTTGATCACACACGAGTTACTTAAGCATTCAATTGTAAGAAACATTTTCCAGGGTGTATAAATACAAAGCGATTCAGAAATGTTTGGCAAAACATGTACCGAAATAAGCAGATTTTGTAATTAAATGTGCGCTCGAAAACATCACGTTGAGATGGTACAAGTCATTGTTGTGCGTTAGTTAAAAATGCTCTGCTGGCGTAAATCTTCATCTTTGTGCAAATTTTGAGTGGCGTTCATCACTACACAAATTTGGATGTCGTTGACATGCATTTTATCTATTGGGTTGCGGCTAAAAAGGAGCAGCTACTCAGAAGGGCTACAGAAACCGATTTCCGAGTACTTCCATTGAGCAACTGCTCCATATGTAAAATGCATATCGGTGAGCTTCATGATCATATAGTGATGCAACCACTCTAACTTCACAAGGAACAACGATTTACGCTAGCAGAATGTTTTTATCTACCGCTAAACAGCATCATGAACCACTTAGCGCACCGTTTTCGCATGCACATTCCATCACAAAATCTACCTATTTCATTCGTTTCTACCTGCCCTTACATTTTTGTGTCAGATACTTTTGAAACATCGTGTATATAATAAAAGGAGCTTTTGGAAAGAAGCATAAAAATAGAAGTATGATATCGTATTTAGAATTTATTAATTTTTTCTTAATAATTATTTTCGTGAAATTAATGACGGGATCCAAAGGCATGTAATGAAAGATATTTTAGATTTACCCACAACTTCCATATACTTCAAATGGAAATACCAATATACTACGTAAGGCATTCGAAATTTCACCATCTCTTTTTAATTGTTCCTGTTTGAGAGCCTCTATTTAACTGACTGAAAATTTATAAAGTACTGCTGGTCAGTGTCATGAGAAGACTTCTTAATATTAACTTTGTGCCTTGCAAAATGTAAGCATAGTTTCGTGGAGGATAGAATTTCAAGAAACTATGTACAAACAGTTTAAGATTGCTTTCAGAACAGAGTTGTGTATTTTAATAATTGTAGTCAATATTATCCTACTAAGTTTTAACATCGGATATTATGTAATATTTTCTTGCGAGTGTATACTTATTATCTCTTTTACCTTCTGGATACAAACTCGATTTTATTCCATAACCTTTTATACCAGGGGTGGCAAACTTCATGTCAGTAAGAGCCGCATGCTGGAATTCAGGAAAGTTCAAGAGCTACAATTAGATTTTCCAAAAGCCACAAACCCATATCTACATCATTTTAAAAGTAATGAAACAGGTTTCAAATGGAAAGAAACGTCTCATTCTAAACAGTAATTCAATGGCAGTTTGCCCTTAGCATGTAACGATGGTGTTTTTTTTTTTTTTAATTACAACTTGATACAGTAAAAAGTACTCTTTTTTTAGTTTTTAAATACTCCGATTCTACGATGCGTTCTTACAAATGTTGACTTATCACAGCTTTATAATGCTCATGAAACTGCGGATTTTTTTAAAAATATGCGCCATAGCGACTCAAATCGTTTTTCTGCTACCTGAAGACTATTCCGTAGTTCCCTTGCATGCTTGTTCTACGCAAATAAGCCGTATATCTGCTGTTCTCAAATTTTGCGGCTTCTCGAAATTTTCGAATAGTAAATCATGTTCAAAGCTGTGAATGTCACCAGATTTTCCAAAAACTTCCAACTGCCATAAATTTCTCATTAATTTGGACGTCGAATTAACTTCTAAATCATTTCTAACTTGTATCATATGAAATGCTTCTGATGCATTACACGCGTTTTGTGTTCCGCTCGCAAACCACCCCAATTTAATTTCTATCGCTACTCATTTAGAAATTCTTCGGTTCTTCGGATTCTTTCAGCAAAGCATCCACAAGTATCCATCCATCCATTCCTAAAATATCCACAAACAAATCTAACTGTTAAAGATTTTCTTTAAAGACTTGTTTGATTAAATCAGTACAGTATATATATATATATAAAAAAATATATATTATTGTTATTTTTAAATAACATTATTAAGTGTCTTAACTAACAAGGAAAATTCAAAATAATTAAGTTTGTATAGTGATCAGTTTAACATTGTAAAAAATGAAACAAATTACTTTCTTTTGGAGATGGAATAGATTTAGTTTACTGCATTTTATATACATATTTTACTCGCATAAGAGCAGCACCACTCGCGAGAAGTGCACGCAGCTCGCGTGCCACCGCTGCTGTATACCTAATTTTAAGCCCCGGGAGCGACCGAATGAACATGACTGTTGAAAGATCGCAGTTTTCTCACTGGTTTAAGCCATCCCAACTCGAAATGCATATCAGTGACTTCCATAATAAATTGCGTTTTTCCAGTGAGAAAATAGAATGCAGTGCTATGAAATTAAATGTTCTTTTTTAAGTTTAGTCTAAGAAAGAGTTGACAGTATCTGAAAATTGCTAGATATGTCAGGGAAAATGAATTTGCTCTAACATATAACGCATGTATTTTTTTAAACATTACAAACAGCCTAAATCTCAATTCAATTAACTGCAATCGTGTTTCTCTGACATCCAACAGTGTATTTTCTTTCAGAACAGATTCATTTCCTCGGAAGATTTAAGTGTACGCAAAGACGTAAATGCGAACATGCGAACAACTATTTGTGAAACTCGGAAAATTCAGTTACAGGCGTTTTGCCAAACATGCTCGTCTGCCAAATGCAGTCGGATATTACTTTACGATGTTTATCTGAAAGGCTTCGTGTTTTCTTCAAGTATTTTGAAAATTAGGCGTTGCACTTCATTCTAATCTTTTTTGCTTTCATTAAGATCTTGTCATTGGCAGAATGTTAATTTTCTCTTAGGATTTCCTGCAGACCTTAAAAGAATTCAAGATTTTAGATGGGCTCTTCAACAGTAATGGAAATGATTTAGATCGAAACAATACTTAATGGCTGCTGAAAAGTGAAACAGTCATTGCTACTGAAGTATTGTAACAGCTGTTGCTAATGAACCGTGTAAATAAAACAGCTATTGCAAAAAAAGATATATTTTAGTTAACAAAGCAACAGGGAACAAATCTATATGGATTAAATTTGGTTGATCTAAAATAATCCTCTATGCAGCCGAGGATTAAAGCGCATTGGTTCTAGGCAGATACCTTGTTATAGTACAGTATGGATACTGGAGATAGAAGGAAAAAGAAAATAGACGGAACTATGTAACCATTGAACTGTGAACCATTGTAACTGATTTTTTTTCGGCCATTGCTAGTCCTCTTTCACAAGAAAGCTAAAGATGATGGCTCTAAGAATAGGTTTTTAAAAAATTTCTCCCGCCAGTAATGACTTGACAAATTTTGATATGGCAAAATGTCTGAAAAAATTATTTGATAAACGTATTTAAGACTCTAGAATTCTAAAAGATTTCCTGGAAGAAGCAAAGAGTAATTAATAAACAATTTTATTTTATTTTATTGAAGTTAACCCTGGAACACTAAATAAACTAGCTTAAAACATTTTATTTGCGTTTTATTCAAATATTAATTTTTTCTGATAATTTTGATCCAAAAATTAATTTATTCAGAAATATCAGCTTAGTTTTAAAACTGGCTGAACTGGTTCAAAATTGTTTTAACATTAGAAAAATGTTATTACTTAGTTTAATTTTTGCGATCTTTACATTACGTTATGTTATGATGCTACAGTAGTTATCTTCCACGCAGCCTAGCAAGTGCTGCCAGCCTTTTAAGTCATGAGATATTTATCACCCACGCTGCTTGGCAAATTACCATTTCTCAGAGACGTTGCCATTTGACGTTGTATAAGTTCTTTACCTGTCAAATTAAGACTACGAATTGCTTAATTTACTGAGTGATTAGAAAGCAAACTGTATACTTCATAACCATTTATACATTTATTTTATTTTTAATACTATGCCCAGTTAATATAATTTATAGTATTTCTAATTAAGTGATTACACCCAATTAACAACTCTCATAAACACCACTATCGGGCTTAACAAAAGATGTTCCTGACACCATATTATATACCTCAGACGAAAATAAGCGTTTGCACGCCACCTAAACAACGAATATTTTTTGACACTTTCATTTGTTTGGTTATTTCTCTTTAGCATAAGGTATAATAATGCAGTGTTTATTATTTAAAGTAAATTTTACGTAACTGTGAACATTTATGTCTTCAATGAACAGCCTCATTATGCTATTATTGGATTGGTAGTCCTCAGCGCTAAGCAGTTCAAATGAAATGCTAAGTAACGGAAATGTGAATTTTGCAGATATATTTCCATGAGGGAAAAGAGATAATGAGCAATAACTCGAATTGTATTAGAGATGCTCGTATATTGCAGGTACCTTTCGGCTAGCATAACTCGGCTTCTAGAACTGTTACTAATATTTAGCTATATTGCTAAGAACATCTGACTAATTTTTGAAATGAAGTCATCATGGCAAGGAAATTTACTTAGAAACAGCATAAAAAAGGCTGTTTAAAAGCCATTGAAAGCAATTTAAAAGGTTACAAAGTATAAAAAGTTAAGTTAGATGTGATTATTTGAATATGGCAAAGCACACAAGGGTTATATTAATAAATAAAATAAACCTTCTTGACCTAGGAATGCCTAGGGGCAAGAATGCCTTCGGGAAAACTTTTAAAGGAATCAAACTAACTAGTGTTCATGTCACACATGTAGAAAGCCGTGAAAGTCAGCTATGCGGCTAACTTGTACTCCTGGAATCGAACTCGGGTAGAACTCCCAGTATCCAGCAATCTCAACTACTCGGCCAATAGTTGCGTATAGTGTGTAAAAGTCTGTTTGGTTGAGTTCTTCCCCAGATTAAATCTTAATTATATCTTAATCTTAATGAATGAAAAAAGTCTAGGCGAAGTAGCTAAATTCACAAATAATTTTGCCAAAGTTTAGATTCGGATGAAAGGAGGTGATTTTCTTAATTATGCATTATTCTAATAATGTTTTCACCTAAGTTTAACATAAATAGAAACAATTAGAAAACCACTGGAAAATCCTTCTTCGAAGGCACAAATTGCTTCCGAAACATTTGCTTTCCTTTTTTTTTCTTATAAGTGAAGTTTCTAAGGAATCAGAGCGTTTGATTTTTTCACAATGCCCTTTCATCCTCAAGCCCCACAAATCCCCCTTTCCCACCATTAAAATTCTATGCAATAATTCTCGACATTTTTTCTTAAAATGCTTTTTTCATATTTATCATAATGACACTTGCAAGTAATAGGTTTTTAAAGGTAATAAATCTACTTCTTTTATATTAATAGTTTTTTATTTTAATCTTTAGGAAATGTTTGAAAATTGAGAACATTTTATGAAAAGTAATAAGAAAGAAATTTAGGAAAAAGAAATTTACGTTTTTCCAACGAAATGATAACACGTTTTTTACGATTATTAATTTGAAGAAAATCATATTTATTAGAAGAAAAGTACATCATTAAATAATTATTTCAACAATAAGAATTAAAATAAATTGGAAAAATAAAGATTAAAATAAATAGGAGAACATGAGTTTTAGGTAAATTAAATGAGAAAATAAAAAAAGTCTGTGAATCACATTTTAACTTTAAGCATTAACTGTCGCCACACCATAATTTGACACCAGTTCACAAAATTTCTAAATAAGTATTTTGTTCTTTCAAAGGTAAAACTGATTCATATTCCACTAATAGAAAATGTCACATTAATTCAACTTTCAATAAATAAACTAGCTGTTAATTTATTGACATAATTTTTAACTGCATAATACTTATGTTATATAATGTACAGTTTAAAATGTTCAAAGTCTCATCTCAAACCACTGTTTTCAGTCGATAAACACTATTATAAAATAGAAAAGAAATCAGAAGAAGGATGTCTTTTTCAGCAGAATGCTTATTAAATTTTAAAAAATTTGATGTTACTCTTGTTTCAGTCTTGGAAATTCTGTTCTGTTTAAGTAAGTAAATTCTGGATCAAACTTGATTTCTTTCCGTTAATGATAAGGTATCTAGTAATCTGCAGGAAAGTACAATCTTCAATTTTTTTTAAAAACTTCATGAAAAGTAAGCATGTAACACAAATTCTCAGGAATGGAAGGAACAACCAATTTATGGTCTCTGATGGTGATTTTACATAATGAAATTCTAATAATATTGTTAAAGGAAATAAATTTACAGAGCGATATGAGTTTTATTACTTTCGGTAACTATTTAGCATTTATATTATGCTAAATTTAATATTTTGTACCATTTTTATTAAAATAATATAATAATGTAAGGTCAGGTAACTTAAAATGAAGACAGGATTTTCATTCCGATTTTGCGGAAATTTAACTTTTTACAAGCAGAAACTTATAGTTCTTAAATTTAAAAAAAAAAGTAGTTTCGGAGACATCCATTTCTGCACTAAAGAAGCTGAAGCCTTTGGAGAGACTGAGTATTAAGCAAGAAAATATTTACGTATATAAAAAAACTCTTCTTACAAAAATTTTAGCATCAATTTCCTGAAATATTCAACTTCACATTTTAGTCACTTTCTTCTGTTTGTTATCATTTAAAAAAAAAGACTCTAGTGTTGGATGTAAATAAAAATTACCTGCAAAAGTTTAAATATGTGAAAGTCACAAAAATAAAAGTTTGAATGACTACCTATGAGGATTCTTGCCTTTTATGATATAGATGTTATTATAATGATTTGGTTTAGCATTAGACATAACCACGTAAAAGAATGATATCACCAGTTCTATAATACCTTATTGTTGCCATTTATAAAATAAAAAATTATTCTAAACTATTGGAAAATAAAATTTTTACATGAAAACAAATGAAATCAAGGCCAGCATGCATTTCAACCACATAAGTTTAAGCGTCAATTACCTGTGCGCCCCCACTGAGATGAAAAAAGCCATGATAAACCAAATAAAAGGCATGAATTGGCGGTAAATAATTTCAACAGACAGTAAAAACAGAGGATTTGATCTTCTGCGGGCTGTCGACATGACATTGCCCCACGTATCTGTCATTCGTCACTCGCACATCAAGCATCTAAAAGGTTGCTAACTTGTAACTGCTGTTGCCAATAGGCTTATGCAACAGTGAGAATCTAGAGCGCGGAGACTCTGCTCAGCTGTTCCCACGGAACTTTGGAACATTGCTTAAGCGAGTCGGTAATACTCGAGAGTTACCCCCGGTGTACGTAGATCTGACTATGCCACCGAGTTCTTTGTGCTCAATCAAGACTACCGCGTTAAAAGAGATAGCGGTGTTATTTCGCGTCGCCAAATGGTCGCCAAAGACGCGCTAAATTTAAAATATCTAATATACAGGCACTGCGTTCATGAATATTCACTGGGTCTTTAGTTTAAATTATGTAAAAAATAATTATTTTTCATTTGATTTTGCAAATTAATTTTTTTTTATATTCTTAGAAGTTGCTATACTTTATTTGACTACTATATCATATTTAACTGCGAATTCAGCTATTTTATTTCCCTATTGTGCTACGACAAAATTTTGTTGCTATAATTTCTACTCCCATAATTCTCTCTATAATCATTTGTACGAATAATTTATACTTTAAATTTTTTTTTGTACACTATCTGTATGCTGTACTTTCATTTATTTATTTTTAAATACAGTTTTTAGTTGATAGGAGCTATTAAGGTCCCGGATTGACCCACAGAAAAAAATGGTAACCCTAAATATGTGCTCCCATACACTGGATAACGATGACTAGACTTGCTCATTTACACATCCGTTCTCATGCCTTGCTTTTAAAAGCTTATATAACATCGATCGTAGTATACCTTCTGGTCATAAAGTGTTTCAGGTTCACAAATCAGTGACTCAAAAATCACAAAATTTTTAAGAGCAGCGTATCTTTATAATTCCCAATACAGACTGAAGTGTTGCCATACATTTATTTTTCAGTCTTTTCCCAGTTAATGATATCAGTGTCCAGTTTTCTTAATAAGATGACCAACTTTCTTATATGTCATTTCAAAGTGATTCGACACAAACGTGAAACGAACACAAAATTGAGAATTAAGGCTAATAGAATTTAATTGCTTAATAGCGAAAGCTCGTTTTAATAATGAGCACATTCTTGTTGCATTTAGCATAATTCCAAGAAACATTTAATGCTTATAAATGTTACATGTTGTTTTCAATCATATACCAAGTTTAGATATCCAATTTTAGAAGTTTTGGATTATCTCATAATATATATTTTTTACTAAAGTTTTCAGAGCTGACTTATCAGCGGCTAAGTCACTAAACACTGCCAGTTCGATTGGGGTTCAAATCCCGGTAAACAGGCTGGCTGCATGAGCGTTTTCGTGATTTTCCCTAAGTGTAACGTAGATACCAACCAGTTTCTCTTAGAAAGCCCTTCACAAAGATATAACTCCCCCACAGACAGATAGTTCTCGAGTTGCTTTGCTCCAGTCGATTAACCTAACCTATCCTATTCAGAGCTTCAAGTAATGTATCACTTCTGGTTTATCAGTTTTAACCCAAATCTAATATGTCTTTCCTATTGATATGAAAATCTTAAATACTGAAATTGAAACGTTTAGGATTATATTTTAATACTGTTTTTTTGTTAAAACTGTTATGAGCGTCGTATGAAGTACCACTTCCGGTTGTTAAATTTTACCCCAGATGTAATCAACTCTTTATCTGAAAGTAGGAAGCTAAATACGGAAAACAGTAATTTTCAGAAATTTCATGTAACAGTCAATTTGGATGAAAAAATGTCACACACATACAGATCAAATTATTGTTAAAATAGCAAAAACATATTTTGGGGTTCCTAACTCATGCTTGCTTACGGAGAATTCACTATCAAATTTTTGAACTGAAAATATCATCTCCCTTACCTGTGTTATACAGTCTGGTGGGAGATAAAAATGGTGAGTGCTCTTTTCGTCCCTTTAGCGAAGCCGTGAAGTTCATGCGCTTTTCTTGGGCTCAAAGTCCAGCTCTTGCAAACAGGCCTACCTTTTCTAATTGTTTAATTTTACTCAAAATCTAATAACTTATTTATATGAATGCAGAAAGCTTAAATACGGGAGATGGAAATTTTTGGAAGAATTATTGTGGACGAAAATTTGTCACGCTCATATACACAGACAGACATTCTAAAACAGTGAAAACGTATGGGAACCTCAATTCGTGCTTATTCACTGAAAACTCACTATTGAATTTTTGGATCGAAAGCATGACCTTCCTTACCTATGTATATAGGTTGGCGAAGGTAAGAGATGCTTATACAAAGTTCTAAAGCATGTACCCTAAAAACTTACATATTGCTCAATAAAGAAAAGACTGAACTTTCTGTACGAATAATGCAAATACATTAAAATACCATCTTTTTTTTTGGCACTAAATGCCTTTTATTTAAGACATATTTTAAAATCTGACAAAACTTTAATTGTTATACAGGAAAATTTTTTGAAATAGAATAAAACAAATAAAGCAAATGATGTTGTTTTCAAATATTGCTCAGAAATTTTTTAACTGTATATGTAGTTATATTTGACGTAATATTAAATCGAGCACTGATTTTCAATGGAAGGGGTAAACTGGTAAATTTGATTCAAAAGACTGATCATTCTATTGAAGCTGCGCAGGAAATAAAAAAAATTCGAAAACTGAAAATCATATTTAAGCAGTAGTTATTCTATAGACTGTACTAGAAAATTCAACCTGAAATATAAAAAAGCATTAATATTAAGTATATCAACATTCCTCAACTTTTTTTACTTGGGCACCCTTTTGGTCTATCATCACTCCTCTTCGTAACCCCTATTATATGTAATTACTAACATCTACATGTACAGGCACAGTAATAACACTGTAATACAGAAACATTTTTTTATATTTTTCCAGTTATGAAAAAATGATGTGCTTTGGTAGATATACACGTTTAATTTAATTAAAAAAACGTAAACACATTTAATCGGAACCTTGAGACTGTTTGGCAGCACTCAGTAATTTAAAACCCGATCGGAAGGCAACAAATGCAGTCTCAAGTTCGAGTTTACCCTGGAAAATCTATTCCTGTATTTACGTTTTAAGCAAGTGTAAGACGAGAAAGTCCTTTGTACTCATACTGTGCTTATGAAAAGTAGCAGAATAGTGACTGCCTTATTAAATAGTTCAGGATGTTCTTCTTTCAAGTCAGTTCAGAATAAGACAAGAGGTATTTCTTTTTAAATTGCAACTTAAGTGACAACAGCTTTTTATCTTTTCTCTGTTGTTCAATTTATCTATCAGTGGGAATCATTATATCTTTTTTTTTCGGCGTACCTCCTGAGACCATGTCACATACCATAATGGATACGCGTATCATTGGTTTAGAAACATTGAAGTATATGATGGAGATTTGCATACCTTCCAGGTTTCATTGAAATGCTTAAAACGATTATGCAGAATGAAAGTATTATTTTAGCATTGGGTAAACTGATTTCTCTTAGAGGAGCTAAACGTGATTTGGCTATTACAAAACTAGTTTTAACATCATCTCCACGTTTTATTCTAAAATAAGCCACAGCTCCGTACACTTTCGGGCTCGCATCCGAAAATAGATGTAACTCCATTTCGGAAATCATTCCATGACAGTACTGTCTAGGTATTATAACACCTTGAATGTAATTGGCTTCAGATACCCATTTTTCAAATCTTTCATTGAACTCTTGTGAAAGAGGTTCATCCCAAGAAATTCCCTTCGCCCATAACTCCTGCATTAAAAGTTTCATTTTTATTATGAAGGGAGCTAAAAGGCCCAGTGGATCGAAGATCATACCACACGTACTTAGGATTGTTCTTTTGGTCGGAACAGTTCCTTTGCTTTGTTCAAGATTATTCAACGCAACTTTTAAGATGTCTTGATCATTATCCCAAACCAGTCCAAGCACCTTTAATGGTACGTCTTCTTCATTAGGTATTTTGCGACATTCAAGGCTTCGAGAGTTCCAAATTTCGCGCAATTCTGGGGAATTAGTAACCCATTGACGTAAGTTCATGCTCGCGTCTCTCATGAATTTAGGGGCGTCGCAAAAAATAGAGGCCGCATCTTCAATAGTTTCCGCGCCGTTGATTAGATCGTCCACGTAAAGATCTCGTAACACACCACAAGCACTTTTATGTGTATCTTCATAATTTTTTATGTGAAATTTTATGGTTGCAGCCAACAGGAATGGGCTGCATTTTACCCCAAAGGGGACACGTTTCATTCTTAAGACCCTGATGCGACAGTCACTCAAATCGAGATCAGTCCCACATTCTTTTCCCCACAAAAATTGCAAAAATTTACGGTCTTCCTCCGCTATGCTAATTTCTAAAAATGCTCTCTGAATGTCTGCGCAAAATGCTATGGGGTGAGATCGAAACCTCAAGATAATTCTAAGTAAGTCGGGGTTGAGATTGGGACCACTATCTAAACACTCATTAAGAGAAAGCTCATTTTTTGCCTTAGAGGAGGCATCATAACAAATTCTAACTTTAGTAGTTTCCTTTAATTCCCTAACTACACCATGGTGTGGCATGAAATATCCTTCGCTTTTATTACCCGAATTTTGCCCAACCTCTTCGATAATGTTGTCATTTAATTGCTCTTTTAGAATATCCTTATATCTTAAATATAATCTCTTATTTCGCCTGAATGTATTATTTAAGCCGAACAAACGTCTTTTTGCTACATCATAATTATTACTTAATTCATCATGATCCTGTCTCCATAATAATCGAGTTTCGTATCTACCATTCTTATATTTAATGTTTTGTTCAAACGTTTCTACGATCTCCCTATCTGGTTGTGATATTTCCGGTTCTGAAATTCCAATTGCTTCCAAATCCCATAGACATTTAACCCTGTCATTTATTTCTTGCCTTAAAACACTTAAATGGGAAACGTGTACCTTTTCACAATTAAATTCACTCTCCGTACCCTGGATAACATACCCAAAAATACTGTCAGTTGCCATTAATCGTTTGCTTATCTTAACATTTTTTTCCTTTAACACTTCCCAAATAAAGTCTGAGCCAATTAAGAGATGTATTTCTGTTGAGTTTCCAACGTCAGCTAGTTTTATTTGCTTTTGATGCGCTAATTTTCTAATCCATTTTGAAGGTACCTGAATCTGACCCTTCGTAATGTAATCAATTACGATCGCCCTGACTTTAATAGTTTTATGAGCTTCGGAAATGTTCTGCAGTTCAATCTCCACTACATCATAAATCTGCCTTTCTGATGTTTTATTTCCAAACGCATAAATTAGAAGCGTTTCCTGTTTCAGCACCGGTAGACATAACATTTCGACTA
>KK115982.1:1445915-1461170 GCA_000611955.2 Stegodyphus mimosarum
ATGGTGGTTGTTCCATCACGATGACATATCTTATAAGCTTTGTTTGTTGATTTGTTTATTATTGTGTTAGTTAATAAAATAGAAAAGGAATAATTGTCTGATCAATGGAATAACTATGGAACATGGACATAAGTTTATACAAGCATATCGGCATGATGAGTAATAGTGGTACAAGTACTTATTCATAGCTACTAGAGATGCAGAAAATGTTGATGGGAAAGAAATCAACTCAGCTTTACAAAATCTCCGCGGTTTATATTAACAAAGGAGAATTCGAATCATTTGGAATGACAAAGCAAAATAGAGAATAAGATTAAAAGAACATAAAAGTTATTCCTTATAGCGATTGCATTGTTAAATGGTTCATGATATTTCGGTACAAATTAATATAAAATAAATGTGTTAAATAGTTCAGGATGATTCGGTATAAATACAATATGGCACTTTCACTATTTTTCTTAACTATAAATATTTTGTTCTGGAGGGAGCCAAAGTTATCGAAATTATGATATTCCAAAAAAAAATGATATCCTATAACAGATCATTAATTACAGAATTTAATTAAATGCCGCAAAAGGAAAACTTTCAGCCTTTTTAGGTACTTTTAAAATGTAGATTTAGGTTATAAAAGGGAAGAGCAAATAATTGATCACTATAGTTACTTCATCACGAATTGAATTCAAAAGTAACAAACGAATGAATGGGAAAAGAACAGTCGGACGACTCCAGACTGACAGAGATTCACGATGGTTTCCTTCGAAATCCAATTTGACAATGATTATAGAAAGGGTAGTCAAAAGCTTCACCGATAAATCCATGTTCTATAGTATTTTAGAAGTTTTGTTCCTTCATTTATCTTTTTTCTTTTGTTGTTGTTTAATCTAACCTATCTTGTTCCGAGCCTATCTCAAATAAATAAGATTTGGTGACAATTAAAATGAATGCATTCAAAGACATCACAAAATTTCCGAATACAAAATTACATTCCGAAATTTTAATCACCTTTAGTTATACCTTTAGCTTAGTATATTAGTAGACTAATTTTATGGGCCATACTCTTCATCATTTTATTTTAAATTCTTTTCTACCTGTGAGACATTGTGATGGATCAAGTTGGCAAAAGATGCTGTAAAGCTTTGGCCAACATTTCTGCTCTTGCTGTCAGCAGCATGATTCATTCAATATCATTCAAAATCTACTTTTACTCACTGCTTCTGTTTTGGAAGTTCAAATCAGCTACGAATGCATCGCAACTCTGATTAATCTTTTTAAGCGAACTGATTTCAATTAACAATTAATGCTAACGATTTCACGCCTAATAAAACTGTATTAAAAAAAACAACAAATTTTGAATAACAGATTAGAATTCTCAAACTATGAAACAATGCAATAGTTTTCAACACAAACTACAGATTAAATAGGTTTTACATGAAACGAGACTAAGGTATTTTAATATAAAAGTTTTTGTTGAACTCCGATTTGCTTAGTTTTTAAAAAACTGAATAATGAATAAGATTTGATTTTTTTTGGGCGTGTGTGTGCGTGTGTGTTCATAAAGTTACGAAATTTTCAAAGCGTTTTATATTCGAATCAATATACTTCACTCCCCTTCTTTCATAATTATGACAGCAAAAACATATCAATTTAGTACTATATACAATCATTTAATTTCTTCCTTTTACTAATATTGATTTCCAACATAGTATGAAAATTTGTTTAAATAGCTTTAATTACGTTGTAATTTTACGTTTCGATCTTGATGACTGGAGGCCTTCTTTTACACGATCTACTACTGGAAGAGTTGGCAAGGTATTCAGAAAACGGTTTTATAAATAGGATAGAACTAATTAAAATGAAGACTTCCGTTAACTTGGACCCTGAGCAAAAAGTAAGCGAAACACGTAGCCGACTTGCACAGATCTCGAGTGCCAACATCATAACTCGACTTTTTTTCCCCCTTATTTCTTCTTTCCCTTTTATTTTCTTTCTTTCTTTCTCTCTTTTTCCCCCTTTTTTTTAAATGAAGGGTGGTTATTTTTGTAGGGCAAGATCGGAATAAATCTGAGTGAGAATTCTATTTTTTTTATATGCATTTGATATGAATGATTCATTCACGTATGTGACGTAGCTAGTATGTTAAATCAGTTTGATTTTATTTTTCTTGTACGTTTCTAACACGTAAGTAAATATTTCAGATGCAGTCAGAAGTCATGTTTAGGCCGCAAACAAAAGGGCATGTACTATATATAAATTGTTAACAAATTTACGCTAAGATGATGTAATTTATAAATAAATCTAACTTTTTCTAAGACTCTAGTGTACTTCAGACTAATTATACCTAAAAGCAAAAAGACGCATTAGGAAATTCTATTTAATTTACAGAAAAAATAATGCAATTAACTAAAATATTTAATGCTTTTTTACTATAGTTGAAACTCAAATATGATGAATATCCTGATTTTTCAGCTGTGTTGGAAAATAAAACGAACGAACAATATTTATATTAACGCATTAATAAATAATGTATCAAGTTTGCCCAGAGTCATATTGCTTTTCATGCAGCTATCTGTTTTAGTAATCTTAATTTTAAAATCAACAGACTTGAAAAAAATGTTAAAAAAGGTCAGACCGTTAAATAATATCATATAAACTAGAAATCGCAATATAATTATTTAGAAGTAAACTTTATCACTTTTTGTATTCGTTTGCAATTAATCTGTTAAGAATTAAAAAGTTAACTACAAATGAAGAGTTTATAGAAGGAACCTACGTATAAGCAATGTACACGCTGCATAAAAAGAAGGGGGAGTTCTGTATCTCCCGTTCTACTGGGCCGATTATTGACGAAATTTAATTTGCGTTTTTCATGGCCCGATATATTAAATTTTGTAAAATTTGGTGTGAAACTTAACGAGGAATTAAAAAATTTACCTTGGCGTACTTTTTTCAGTTCTCACGAAGAATAATTTACTTGGCAAAATTCTTAATTTATAGTAACTTGTTTTCTTTTCCATTTTTTCACTGCACGAACGGAAAAAAAAGGAGCATCATTCATTCTTTCAAACAAATTTCAAATAATTTTAACAAAGTACGTAAACCACATTTAGGGTTATTATCGCTTATTACAAATATGCCAAATTTCAAAACGCGCCAATATATAAATTCACGTCTAATTAAATCTTAGAAAATTTTGAATGAGAAACTAATTTTTTTGCAGATATGTCTAGAAATACATCTACTTTAAGGTAAAAGTTTTATAGGTTATGTTTCAAAATGTTTTCAAAAAAAATTTTTAAACAAATTAAAAATACAGATTTTAAAACCAAATCAGAAAATACTGCGAATTTGATTTGGACTGAACTTAAATTTCGAACTGTGAAAGAACGAATAAAGTAAGTTAAAATAAAAAAAAGAGATGTTAATAAATATATACCAAATTCAATTAACATTGAGGAGCTAAAATTTTATTGTTAATTTTTTAAAAACTATTCGCGCGATTTTTACCATTAACACGTTGCCATAATTTGAGTCGTAGAATCGAAACATGGAAAAGCAATACGCGTGTCACTTCAGAAAAGTCCGATTTTGGGTCAGACTACTAATTTAAAGCAATTGCTATATGTAAATGTAATACATAGCCTATGTCGAACTTTCGAGACATGAAAAACGCAAATTAACTGTCAATCAGCCCAGTAGAACGGAAGATATAGAACTATCCCCCTTTTTTTTTTCCGTGTGTGTGCAAGGCATACATGCAAGCCAAATGTATAGAAGAACAAATGCGATGTGAAAGGTTATTATACAAGGTTTTTTAATTAACCAGTTATATTTAATGTTAATTCTTATCTGTACTTATCATTTTTCTGTTGGTTTTCTCCAGAATGTAAATTAAGAGAAAGTTTAAATAGCAAATTCTCTAGAAGTCCTGGACTGGGATTGTCTGAGTTTCTGTTTACACAGCGTGTCAGAGAGCCCTATGAGCCGTAGAAAGATAGCTACAGTGTTAGTGGTAACTGAAGAGTAATTTTTTTATTACCTGCCTAAAAGATAGTGCTGTGCAGAGGACAACTGTATAGTTGTCTAAGCTTTGAAGGTGCATGTATGCGGTGTTAATTTATATAGTTTATTTTAATACAGAACCCGCTAGTAGAGGGAAACAACTTTTGTTACATTTGAGTTTAGGCTCAAACTGTAGCGATAAATCTTCAGATAGATTTTTAGCTTTCTGTATTAAGTGAAGTTCAGTGATATATTTCATTAGTCTGCAAAGCGATAATTCTTTCGAAGAAGACGAAGTTGGTTTAAATACACCAAGCCAAAAAGGACGGAGAGGAGGGGGGAAGAGACAGCTCAATGTCTTCCCTTCTAGTCACATGATGAAAGAAATTCAACCTGGCGTTTTTCATATCTGGAAAGCGCGATTTAGGATGTATTGTTTTAACATTCGTATTTTGCCACAAAATCGGACTTTCTCTGAAATGACATGTGTTTCTTATTGAAAGAAACGTTCGGTAAGTTCACTATACGTTTCGCTAGTGTTCTTCTCTATGGCTGCTTTCAGGGCCTCGTCATCCTGCTGTCACCTACTGCGGACTTCGTCACAAAGCATTTGTGATTCGCACGAAGTATCATAAAGTATCTAAAAGCATCTTCAAATATCCGAACTGAACTTTTGGAACCAAGAATTCGTCCTCAGCATCCTCTCCAAATGCCCGACAATGCGACAGCTCGCTGCGGCTGTTGACAGGCCCTCAAGTCATATAGCACACAAATGCAAATGAGCTCCTTCAATACCTCCATTTCTCTTCGACCCTGGACGAGATGTGCTTTCTGCGTGAGCGCAACCTGCCTGTATTAGCATTATCACTTATTAAAAATATAAAAAGTAACAGTGTTAAATGTTATTACTTTTAATAAGTAACATCATTACTTTTCAAAAGAGACTATTCCTTTGAGCTTAATCTTGAATGGCAAACTAAACAAGTAACAGAAATGTGAAAAATTTCTCATTTTTAGCTATACAGAAAGAGAAAATGCGCATAAATTTTATCGGTATTGATAATAGGGAAGTGTTTAAAAAAGTATTATTTTCATGAGGTGATTTAAAAAAACTAAATTGCACCTGTAGCTGCATCGCTATATATGTATAATATGCGGAAGGTACGAGAGAGAAATCATTTATGTTAATCATATTCTGTATATTCACATACAAAGCGAATATTTGTTGTGATTCTTGAGCATACATTTACATAGAACATTTTATTTTTCTAACCACTTATCCATCTGTTTTCCTCCTATCCGACTCTTTTCCGTTTACACCCACTCGCTCTATAAATGTGTAGTTTTAGGATTAAGTAAAATAACTTAAGCAGACAGCGCGAAAATGATTGACTGACTTGATTGTGTTGGAGCTTAATTTTTTAAGGAGTTGGTGTATAAGTTTTAAGTTCAAATACCAAATGATAAGTCAATATTTGGATAAACAATTCTCAATAACATGAATGTGTAAAGTTTGTGACAACATGATAAACACAATATATATTGTAAAATAGGTGTTCAAATCAATCGTAATAGTGACCAAGAGCTCCAACAGAATAATTAAATTTAATGCGTTGTGTCATAAAACAGTAGGGTCCAGTGTTCTAAATTAAAGTGAAAACATTACAAGAAGTTAAAATTAAATATGGAATTTATTTAAGATACTTTGAATTAATACAGAGTGGTGCATGGTGGGCGGTTAGGTGGAAAATATAAAAGGCATATCATACCCAACCCAACAGGGAATTTAACATTTCAGGATACAGACGACATTGACGTTCCAATTAGAAGTTCCAAACAGTGAAGATTACAGGGTGAAATACATGGAAGATGTAGATTCTTTTACTTCTAGAAAGGAAAGAAAAAAAATAAATGTTAGTATGTTCGGTCATTTTCGTCGCCCTCCTTAGTATTCATCTCTCGTCTATTTCTTCCGACAACGATGTTTCTCTGATAACGCCGACACTTTCAGCTCCGTCTCCTTGCGTTAAAAAATGGCTGCATGTCAAACTCCCGTCAGCCCTCCTCGTCAGCAGCTCCCAAGCCCTTTTTACTCGAAACGCCAAGACCGCTTGATTGGCGATTTTTGGTGGTAAGAAAACCGCCAACAGCCCGGCAACCCCATGGGAAAAACACGCAGGAAGGTGCATCTCCAAGTAGAAAGAGCTCCTGCATTTGGCATATATCGCTGATCCACCAAGGTCAACCACCTCTAGCCTCGACGAGGGGTCCCAATCCAACATGGAAACAAGCTGCGAGTAAGAAAAACATCCCGCCAACCTGAATTCGCTGCAGGGTTAGTAGTGTAAGAAACTAGCCTCTCCACAGGGTGCGATCTTTACTCGTGTTGACAGATGCTACCCAGACCACTGTCTGGCGGGTGAAGCAATTCGTAAACAAAGCAATAAATCTCTTTGGAAGGGCAACGGACTGAAATCGAAAGTTTTGAAGGGATACGTGAAAAGTATTGATTTTACAACAATTTAACTTCAATACTGATAAGTACTTAAATAAAAATATAATAATTTCACAGATAATTTTCTTGGGTTTATTCCGACACCAAACACGACCACCATAGTAAGAAATAAAAATTACTTCAGTTAAAATACAATAATCAAGTATGAAAATTTTTATATATTCTCCACAACACCAAAACGACCACCAGAGTCAGAAAATATGGATCCCAAATTTAGCAGAAAAGGGGGCATAACAGAAAAACTTAAATTAAACTTTAAACACCAACTTGTGTAAACAAAACTTTAAAAAAATTGACCTTAAGGATCAACTTATCAAGAGATTAACATTAACAACCAAAGTTAAGAAAAAATAATTAACTAAACAGAATTTAAATAATTAACCAACCAAAAGTAAAGAAGAAAAATTAATTACACAAGCAACTTAAAAACGACGTTAACCAAAACTGTCAAGAGAACAAATTAAATGACTACAATTACTTTTAAACAAACCAAAGAACTTAAGTTCAACTACAAAAATTAAAACAAATTAAACTTTGAGTCTGAAGCAAAATAAGTTAAACATTACCTTTAAAACAACTTAAATCACAACTGAAATAAGTAATACATAACAATTGACTGCTGCTTCAGTATTAATACCAACTGCTTTGTTGTTCGACACTGCGCTGATTGCTTCAGAACTGCAACTCAACTGTTGCGAAAGATTAGTATTCTTTTTGAAACAAGGTGAAATTTTCTGGGATAAATGAATTTACTTTTTAGAGTTCTTTATTTAGAACAAAGTGAGAGCTAAGTACGCGTGCCCTCCAGATGTATAAGGTTACTAATTGATACTCATAGACCGATTTAGTCGAATTTGTAAAGGTACTGTTTGACGTTATAACATTAAGTTACAATAACATTAGTTTCTTTCTATTGTATGGAATTCGAACTAAGGTTAAAATAAATTTTATTCACATGTTTGTTTATAATAGTATAAACCGAAAGTTCGTTTAAGAAAGAGGTAAGGGTTATCAAAGAGAGTAATGAAAGTAAACGAGTTTTGATACGTTATAAAGGCATTATAGAATAATATTTCTAAATTTCTGCTCAGGTGTTCAATAATGTCTCTTTACTTGCCTGGTTGATCAAGAAATAAGTGAAAGAAATTATTTTCTTGTTTTTCTGTACGACATTTTTCTGTGGATCATTTAAAATTACATTTATATTTTCAAACTTCCCATCTTGTAGATACATATTTGCGGAATATTTGAGATTTAGAGCAGCTTTTTATTTTGATTCATACATAAGTGCATTAAATTGCTTTATAAACATTAACAGTTTTTGTAAACTGATAGAAGAATAAATCGTTCAAAAACCTCTGGTCGAAGCAACGGCTGATCGAAAAATATGTTAAATTTTACTACCCCACAAAAATTTCCCTTTAATAACTTACTGGAGGTGAATCATAGAAAAAGAAGGAGGAAATCCTAAACGTTTACTAAAATGAAATAAAACTTAGAAGCTGAGACTTTGAATAAGGCTTCTAATAAAATACAAATATGTCCGTTTTCTTCCTATTTCTGAAACGCTTCTTTCGTTCAACTCTGTCTTTCTCTAATTTTTTCTTCTTCCATGGATATAAACCTTCAATATCTTGTTCCATTATTGTTTTCACTATTCTCTTCTTCTCTTCTGATTATTTTAACGTCAAACCTGGCAACATTGACTTCAAAACTTACGAGGTGGAAACAAAAATATCTCGTATCCTGAATGATCTTTAGAGATAATAAGATAAAGCTATTATTTCTCATAGTTATAATAGCACGACATTTGCATGCATTCTTCGGCTTTTCGAAAGCTCATCTGCTCCTAGTGCTTTTTCCCACCGTAATAAAAGAACGAAAGCCTACATACTTTCTCTCTGAGGAAAAAACATTTTCAGTGGATATGTATTACACAGAATGCGTTCGATTATACAACAAACTCAGTTTATAAGCAGAGTCTCAGATGCCTCTGTCTAAAATCCAGTGTATCACAAAATTGCATAAATTTTATCATTGCGTGCACATGCTTTCTTTTTAGTTTACCTTTCTTCGAGGATTAATCGATCAATCCTTCTTTCGACCAGTCGCAATTCCACTTGTCGAGTCTTCGACCAGTTGTTATTACACTATCTTTCGAATCCGATATGTATAATTAGAGCATTTTAATACTTGTCAAGTCAATATGAAACATTTGTATAACCAAACGATACAAAACACAAAAGAATTATTGTACGAAACTCACAAAAAGCGAAAATTATGTGCAGAGTCACCGAAACACGCACACAAAACATATCGGATAGACACTATCTACTTAAAAACATTCATGCTTTTTACGGAATTCGAACCCGAGCCCAACAACATAGCAGACAAGAGCACTATACCGATCAGACCGGCCTATTGTTAATAAAAAATGTGTAAATAATTAGACTGATTCTTTTTAATTACATGCCTCATTTTGATTCATTTACGTATAATGAAGAGATAAAAATTAAATCACAATTTAAATCAAGAAAGAGGTTAACAGTGTAACCAAAAGTGCACACATCAAAACTGAAACAAAAACAATTCAATAAAATAATAAATGTAACATAATAAAATTAATATAAAAATTGTTGTTGAAAATTCCTTGGCCTTTTCCATGGAGCAACCGAAGAAGTTTCAACAGAGCGACGTTTCTGGATTATACCTTAATGACTGTTAATTCTTGAAAAATTTCAAAAGAAATAATTAATAGAAAATGCTAATAAAATTATTAAATTAAGGTCAATTAAAAATGCAATAAAGTAAAACTTTTAAAAAACATTTTTTAATTTTAATTAGTCACCAAGATGTAATCTACTCCGACGGGACATTAAAACAAAAATTACTACAAAAAATATACATTATAAAAGAATTCTCGATAAGAAGCCAGAATAACCATTGAATAAATCAAAACCAGTATGCGAAATAATATTAAATAAATTTCAAAAAGGAAAGGTAGAACTGCTAAAAAACTTTGCAAATCAAAAGCAGCTATTGTAAATCAAAAGAAAGAATCAAAAGTCAAAATTTGAAGAGACGAATTTATTTAGAAGTTATTTACCAAAAGTAAAATAAGTACGAATTTTTTTAAATAATAAATGCAGATATGTTTCCAAATTGAGGGAAGGCGGAGGAACAATAAAAATTCGAAAATGAGAAGATTGTAGCTTAAAATGGAATAGTAATTAAAATAAAAATTGAGGAAGACAATATGCCTAAAATTGAGATCAATAAATAAAACTGAATCAATTAATTAAATTAAATTAATTACGTTAAATTAATTGAAAGAACTATGACAAGGAAAACTAAACCTGAATACAGTAAATCAAAGCACATGACTATTCTTTTCGAAATCCTAGAGAATGTTGTTTAGATTTTGCAGTCGAGTTGAGTGGTAGGCGAGAAGTTTGACTGAATGGAAATAGTAAAAAGCAAGATCTGAAATAAGGTGTAAAGGCCTAGCCTGTAAAATTGAAAAATGAAAATGTTGGAGATTTTAAACTAAGTGTGAAATTTAATTGGAATTAATTTTATATTATTGAATTTAATCACAGAAAAAAGAAAGAAATACTAAAAATTACTTTTTTAAAAATTAATTTTCAGAAAAGACAAATCTTAAAAAAATAACAATAAAATTAATTTTAAAAATAAGTGTGAAACTAGTAGAAAGAAATCTCAAATTGTGCAATTTTTAATTTTTCTAAAATAATTTAAATTAATAGAAATAAGTAAATTAACAATTTGTGAGAAACTAAGTGAAAATAAACGTGGGGAAAAGTTTTTAAGTATATGTAAAAAGGATTTATGATAAAAGTTTATGTGAGTAATGGGGAGTAAAAAAAAGTTATAAAAAGGAAAATGATTGAGTAGCAATAAAATGTCTTAATTTATTTGGCGTATAACAAGACTTTAAATGGCCATTCGTTAGCAACAGAGATAAAAGAACTATTTACAAATTTACAAGGATATTTACAATTATATCCAGTAAATTCCTTCAAATTGGGTTCATGTAAATGATATCACAAGTAACAATAAAAATTTAAAAGACCTAATTTATAATTTTTGGAGTGGTTAGATATTAGTAATTAAATACCGCTTAATTTTACTAAGTGTATTTTTAAGATGTGGAATTTCTTGATTAATGTCTTCAACAGTAGTGCAAACATTTTTAATTCTCAGAATTTGTTTGATAATTGTGTTAGCAATTACATTTTTAGAAATATTGGAATTCCAATGTATATGTTTAATGGTAAGGAAGTTAGGAAGTGTTTTTTCATCAAAAACTTCAATTTCTTTAAAGTTGAGGATTTATATAGATATATGCATTAAATATTCATGCGTTGGTAGTTATAAAAAGCATTATTTGAATTCTCATCGAGAGAAGATGTTAGCATATTAAGTCAGTCTGGATAATGAAAAACAAAAACTGGCATTTTGTTGTAATTTCATATTAAACATCCTTATATAATTAACACAATTATTTGCTCTTAATAGTAAATTTTATATTTCTTATTACTGTAAGAATACTTTTATTGTTACATAAAAGTAAATATACTTTCTATTCTATAACTAAACTGGGTCTTTCTCAAATTTGAAGGAGACAAATAGTTTGCATCTAAAAGCACCTTTTCTCCTCGTATACCCTCTCACTCTTTGATTTCGGCTTCTTCTGTCTGCAACAATTCGCATGCTTTTCTGTTTTTTTAGTTTAGATTTATTTTAATGTTTTAAAAGCTGTTAAATGCTTACTTTTTAATTATATGATGTTAATTCTAATTCACTTAGTGCTAAATTCTACCTCATTTGAAATAGAAAGTCGCTAAAAATTACACGCCTTGACAAAATAGTACTTGAAAACACTATGCATAATAAGTTTTGTTTTACATTCCAAAATAAAAAGATATCTTTCCTGAAGCACAATATATCACGAAATCATGGCATAATTTGGGTCCACCCACATTTTTCATTAAATCTTTAATAATGAATTTTACTGTACAGACGTACTTGTAACCAACCACAAGGGAATAAAAGCCTTTGGAGAACGAAAGTCTATTGCCATAGCAATTAGTGAGACAGTATCACGCAGCGCAAATGTCACTTTTCTCGCGCATGCGTTTGAGGTAGCGCTGAAAAGCTTCTGTTTCTATCTTCGGCACAACTTAAAGGTATGTCCTCCTTGTCAAGAAGAAAGCGAAAATGTTGAAAAGTTTCCTAAGACGGATAATTTTTCTATGTTTCTTTTTCAATATTGGGTAAGTTGATTTTTTTATTTCATGTTAGTGTATATATTGCCTAGGATAGACAAGTATTCAAAAACAAGATTCTATAATTTGTAGAAAAAAAAAAGTTTCGATTTCTCTAACTTCAAGAAACTTTTCAAAACAAGTGCGAAGCACAACACTAGAATTTTTATTTCTGTCTCACTGTGACGTTTCGCTTAAAATTTCATTTTTATTTATTTTTCGGAGTACTTTTTCGAAATTTATCAACTTTGAATTACATAAAGATTTCATAGATTTGTCACGAGAATAAACAAAAGTTTAATTTCCTAAACTTATTATGATTTTTAATTTTAACATTATGTTTATTCTTCTTTAGTTTCAATAAGTTTTTTAAAATAATTTTACTTTCGCTGTATATATAATATAGGTAAGTTTCAGTTATAATAAAAATACAAATCAAGATTATAGATAATGGGTGACTTTAAAAAAGAAATTGCACGAAAGCAGGAGACATCCGTGTCCACTTTATCTGTCTGTTGGTCAAAAACTATTTACGCGTTAAAAGAGCACAGCATGTATAATACAGCTGTTTAATGTAAATGAATTTTAAATTAAAATCCTTAACTTTAAATAAAAACATAGCAAAAGCAACGAAATATTAAAATTTACCATTAACACTGTTTAACATTCCAGTAGATTTTTTTTATCATAATGATTTGCTATAATTGTTCAAACTGAGAAAAGTGATTTTAGTTTATTTTTCAACCTTTAAAGAAGAAATACGTGATTATTAATATTAATGCAGTATTAACATTTAATTGAAATTAGCCGTTAAAACTATTAAACAAAATTGTTAAAGTATTGAAAATGAGCTGAAATTACAATCAGATATTTTGACTGCAATTTGTAAGCGAATTGCAATCATTAGTAACAGTATGGTGTCTCTTTTATTTTAGTCTTCAAAATGGCAAAAGGTTTCAAATGATTGACCACAGCTAATTGTTACTTTATCTATCTCATTTCAATTCTGTATTTGGAATCAATCGAGAACGGAACAAAAACTACTGGAATGAAAATATATAGAAAAAGATCATGTAGCATTTTATTTTCAGTTACAGGATGTTACTCAGAGTCTTTTCAAGAAATGATTCCAGTTAATTGTGAAATTTAATTTGAAACTTTTTAGATCTGAAACTGTTACTATTAAATTTCGAATATTTTCTTGGTCATTGGAGAAAGACTTAGAAAATGTTTTTAAGCATTAATTTCGTGCTAAAACTATTAAATATAAATGCATAAAAATAAATAATACAGGCCAGCGATTCTCAACCGGTGGTACGCAAGAGAAGAATAGGTGGTACGCAAAGAAACAAAGTATTTTTAACTATTAAATTAAAAAATTAAGTACCCCACAACATCCTGTTTAAGTGTTTTCTCTAACACTCGTAAATTTATGGGATCTGAGCTTTGTTCAAATCCGTTTTTATTTTCACGAATATTATTTTAGCCAGAGACATAACAAAATCTGTCCTAAATAATGTTTTTAAAAGGACTAATAGGAATGGATGTTGTATTAATACGAAATAAAAATAAGTTCATATAAAAAGATAATAGTGTCTCATTTATTCTTTTACAGTTAATTGATTTATTAGTATGTCTACTCTTTATGTCGCCACCATTTCCGGGCTCATGCTACTCTATTTTTAGTTAAAATAATTGTTTACGTCGATTTCCTGTTTCTAAAAGCAGGTATTTTGTCTTCTTGTTGATTTGTATTCCCTACTTTTCTAAGCAATTTCAGAATATAGTGGTTTGTTTTTGAAGAACTCGTAATATAGCATGCATTTTAATATTTGTGACAAAATAATAAAATAAACCTAGATTTTCAAAATGGAAAAATGACTAGGATTGACTAAGCGGAAAAGTGATGATTCACAGGTGATGGATCCAGTGCAATTTACTAACACTAAGAATACTGAAAATTAAAATTGTTTATAGAAAATATAATAAAAGTTATTTGTCATTTAAGTTTACTTGCAATGGAAATGAAATGGACCCTCAAACTCAATGTGTTGTGTGCGGTGAACTACTATCAATCAAAATATGAAATCATCGTTTCTTAAAAGACATATTGAATGTAAGCATGCCAATATAAATAAATCTGAAGAACATTTTAAGAGGAAATTATCAGAGTTCGAAAACAGTAAACAAGTAATGAAAGGTTTTGTTACTTCAAGTGGAAAAGGTTTGAAAGCTAGTTAAATAATAAGCCTAAGAATTGCTAAGACTAGGCACGCTCAGAAATAAATTAATCTTAAGCTTTCTTTATATTTTAATATCATTCATAAAGACATCAGTATTTCTTAAATATGCTAATTAGTTTATAACTTTACATTCTATAAATTTTAATTTATATTGGTACGTATTATTTGGATTTATAATTTTTGCATTTCGAAATTAACTCTTTTAACGTAATATTTCTCTCATTCAGAAATGTAAAATCCCTTTCCTTTATTTAATATTTGAGAAACAAACAATTGTGTATCAAATGAAGAACTTTTACTTAGAAAAAATATCATAATGAAAAAAAAAGCTAGGTATTATGCATTTGCCCTCTTACAATTATTTTTCATTCTACTTTACTTCTATCCTTTTTTGTCTTGAGCAATATTTAAAAGGACAAAAAAAATTCTTATTTCAAATTTGTGTTACAAATTTCTTTTATTTGATACCACATTTCCTCCTTCAAAATGAAAAAAGCTACTTCTATGATAGCTAGTAGAATGAACATATTTATGAAAATAGATTTTCAGAAAGAGTAAAGTACCTGTTAAGCGCATGTCATTTTTACTGGAAAATATGCCTGTGGTAATGCACGAAATACACCGAAAACTATAATATGTGAGCTGCAGATCAATACTTTAAAGAACATTGCATAAGGTGGAGTATATTTTGGGATACAAGTCGAGAACTTTTCAGTGCAAAATCTGAAGTAAAAAGGGAGTGTTCTCGTCCTTTTTTACATTTCAGCCTAAACACAGTGAATAAATTGATCAAATACACAGTCCAGTCACATTAATGTGACCATCTGTCAAAAGCCAGAATAACCACCTTTCGCAGAGCGGACTGCTGCGAGACGTGCAGGAAGAGAGTCACATAGGTCCCTGAAGGTGTTCTCTGGGATGTTGAGCCATGCCGACTCTAATGCCGTGGCCAGCTGCGCTAGATTACGCGGTTGAGGATCCATGGCGCGAACAACTCGATCGAGATGGTCCCACAGATGCTCGATTGGGTTTAAGTCAGGTGAGTTTGCTGGCCAGGGGAGGACGGTAAACTCATCCTGGTGCTCTTCGAACCACGCACGTACACTGGCAGCTGTATGGCACCTCGCATTGTCCTGCTGGAAGATGCCATCATCCTGAGGAAAAACAATGCGCATGTAGGGGTGAACATGGTCCGCAAGGACAGATGCGT